>JAHIAM010001475.1:0-75648 GCA_021605205.1 Aegilops longissima
CCCACACACACACGCACAAGTGGGACCCGTTGAATTATTTATTTGCTCGTGACGACTTTTAATTAAGTTCCTTTGTAATCTAACTTTTTCTTAAGTTATTAATTGAGCTCGATGACTTCAAAAGTTGTCTGAAGCCTTGTTTTGGCCTTTCGGCATCCTGAATGTGGGCTGAGTAACCATGTTAGGTTGTCTTTGTACTACAGGCCTTTTTTCAACATCGACAATGCAAGCGGGCGAAAAGTTGTACACAATATCCAGGTCAACTTGTTATCCATGCTTTGGGCTGCAAAGTTTCCTAAGAGGTATGCATTAGGCTTAACAAGAAAATGGACTTTAAGAAATAATAAATGGGATGTAATTATAATAAGCGGGCAATTACTATGCACCAAACACGTAATTAGTTTGAAAAATATAGTATTTTTGGAATTTAGAAATTTTAATTTCATTACTTGTTCTTGTGGCAATATTTCATTGGATTTTAACGTGATACAACTTTATTTGAAATTATATTTAACACGACTAGAAATTTCGGATAAAATATTTGGATCCCATCAAAATGTAGAATTTTTTTGAATTCTGTTTTGGCGGTTGTTTGAAATTATTAATCGTTGTCCTACCTAGAAGTTGGGTTGTACTTTTAACAAACCCGTAAATGGGATGTAGTAAATTCCATTAGAATTGAAAAATGGGCTGTACATTTTTACAAATGCATAAATAGGCTATATGTTCTCTGCCAAATCCATTTGTGGGCCTACTAAGTTGGCAGCGTGCCAAGGGCTTTGTCAACTTAGTCAATATAAACGATTCTAGCTGCGATTTATCGTTATGATGTACATCCAACAGCCGTAGTGCTTCTTTAACCTCTGGTCTTCTTGCTCGGCCGCCCAAAGCAGCGCCCGGTGGTGCGATGCGTGCTCCTGCCTCTCATGGTGGCTGTGATGCCTGGAGGAGTCTCACCGCCCGTACTACTCCCCACCTGGCAGGGCCATCCCTCTCACCCACCCCTTTGTTATACTGCAGGGGGCGCAGCAGCAGTGAACCCTCGTACTCCTCTCCATGTGAGCTTCCTGCTGCCTCTTCCCGGCAATCGTCGTCCCTTCCTAGGCCTGCGTCGTCGTCCAGATCACCGCCTTGGTGCTCTCGGCGGCGGCGTGGTCAACGTCAGTCAACGACCGACTTCCATCGGAAGAAATCTTGTCGTGGAGAGCTGACAATTTGGGTCGGTGACCCAAAGTGCCTCCTTATTCAGCATAAAATAATTATTCCTCCACTTGACAATTTGGGACCACCGGACGGGGCCACCTTATTAGGCACAAAAAAATTAATACTCCCCACCTTTGGGCTGGGACCCACCATGGTGGGAGGCTGACTTGTGGGCCTACTAAGTTGGTAGGTAAGGGGCCTTTGTCAACTTTAGTCTATATGAGCGATTCTAGATCCGGTGACCGTCGATGGCCATCCAGCGGTTGTAGTGCTTCTTCAACCTCACGGTGTTCTTGCTCCGGCCACCCAAAAGCAGTGGGTCGTGCCGCATGCTCCTGCCTCCGTGGCCGGCTGCTGCTGCTGCGGAGGCCTCACCACCTACTATTCCCACGCTGCCGGGGCCTGCGGCGATGGCAGCCTCACCGCAGCCGAACAGTGAACCCTCATACTCCTCTCATGCGGGCTTCCTTTGCGCGTCTTCCCCGCTCCCGTCATCCCTTCCTAGGCCTCACGTCGTCCACCGCCCGTGGTGCTCTCGTGTGGCGTGGTCAATGTGGTCGATGACCGACTTCCATCGGAAGAAGTCTTGTACGTGGAAAGGCTGCAAGCTTGGGTCCACGGTAACTTGCAAAGTGCCTCCTTATTACTGCGGAAAAATAATTATTCCTCCACGACAGCGAGGACCCACGGCGGGTCACGATGTTCAGCAACGTTTCCCCCGGTGATGGGACCCACAGGATGGGCCACCATATTCGAGCGTTCCCCATTGTCATTTCGGACCCACCGGAAGTGCCTCCTTATTACGCACAAAAAATGAATACCCCACGCTAGATGGGACCAACCTTGGTGGGAGGCTGACTTGTGGGCCTACTAAGTTGGTGGGGCGGAGGCCTTTGTCAACTTTAGTCAATATATGAGCGATTCTAGCTCCGGTGACCGTCGATGTCCATCCATGGCCGTAATGCTTCTTCAACCTCTGGTCTTCTTGCTCCAATGACCCAAAGCAGCCATTCGTTCACTTTGCTCTGCCGGTTGTGATGCTGGAGGCCTCACCTCCTACTACTCCCACCTGGCGAGGCCATCCCTCTATGCACCCCACCCCTGTTATTCTGCGGTGGGCAGCCTCATTCATGACCGAGCAGGTGAACCCTCATACTCCTCTCTGGCGTGGGCATCCCGCCGCGTCTTCCACAGCTCGCGCCGTCCCTTCCTAGGCCTGCATGCGTCGTCCACATACTGGTGCTCTCGGCGTGGCGTGGTCCAGCGTGGTCAGGAATGGCTTCCATCGGACGTGGGTGTTGTCGTGGAGAGGGTGACAGCTGGGTCCTGACCGCAGACAGAGAAGTGCCTCCTTATTCACGCGCAAAATAATTATTCCTCCACCTAACAGGCGGGGACCCCGGACGGACCACCGTATTTAAGCGAAAAATGTTTCCCCACATGCTGGGACCCACCAATTACATCTTCGCACGCCAGAAGCGGGTCGAAAAAAAATGATTAAGCCCCATTTGTTGGGACCCACACCACTACATGCGTCCCGCATGGAAGTGCGGCAGGTCGGGACCCACCTGGTCGAAACATACATAGCGTTGTCATTCTGGTACATGACGTTATGCGTACATATATCTTGGTGGATGTAGAGCGGCGCCGTGTAGTAGTAAGGCGCTGCGTGGCATGTACTGCGTCACGTCTGATGGCGGCAGTGCAAGAAAGAAAATCTGACCGCGTCGTACATGCGGGCGGTCTCTAGCGCCTATCGGCGCGGCATACATACATGGTTGGGTCGGAGCGGAGAAGCAGTGTCGTCGTCGTGTTCATGAGAATAGCCGGCTGGAGTCGGAGCGGAATGCGTGGTGCGTGTTCATCGGGAGGGCTTGGGCGGAGGAGGCGATGGAAGCGAGGCTTGGCGTACCGCTACCAGCAGATCGCGGCCTTGTGTTCGACCGGCCATGTTAAAGCAGAGGTCTGTTGATGGGGAGGGGCTGGCGTGCAAAGCGGAGAAGCGGACCTCCTACGGTGAAGCAGGGGTCCTATTGATCGGGATGGGTGTGGTGTACCGCCAAAGCCAGAAAGCAGACTTGTGTTGGGCGCTACGGTTAAAGCAGAGTCTGTTCGCCGGGAGGTGTGGCATACCGCCAAGCAGACCAAGCAGACTTGTGTTAAGCGCTATGGTGGCAGGGAGGGAGGGGTGGCGTGCCCAAAGCAGGACTCCGCGGGATCTTGTTCATCTTCACCGTCAACCTCCTCCGGCCTCCACGAGACTCGTCCGACCTCCTCCGGCCTCCACGGGCTCTGTTCATCCAGCCTCCACCGCGCTTCTCCACACGCTCTGTTCCTTACCCCTCACGGGCACCCCTCCACCGTCTCTTGTTCATCCAGCCCTCCACACCACGGGGTCTGTTCAACCACCCCTCCAGCCACCCCTCCCTGTCTACTATTCATCAGCCCTCCACACCCGGGTTCCTGTTCATCGAGCAATGCCACCGCTTCTGTTCATCAACCCCCATAGCGCTCCTTTGTTCATCAATCGATCGGCTTGATTTAGCGATGGCGAAGAATCGCTCCATCGGGTTGATTAACAGCCATCGATCGATCGCTCGGGTTCGATAGCAGCGTAACTGCGAGTCTGTCCCTTCGGGTTGATTAGAGCCCAAAGCCTCGCTTAACTTGATTAGAGCCAATGCCTACTCGCTACCAGCAGCGTCGTCTGAGAAAGCAGCGCATCGCTCCGCCCGACCTCCCACCGTGCAAGCAACTCCCGAAATTTTCCTCCCCTCGCTTCTACAGTTTTTCCGTCATGGGCCAGCCCAAAGAATGTCATGCAGCTGCGTCTCCGGCCCGCCGGGGCGAAAAGCCCATTTTACATCATGATTTTTGTCATAAGTAGGAGCCCACCACATCTATGATGATCTGGGTTTTGTCACAATTATCGTCATAGAAGTGTCATATGTATGACAGAAAAAAATTCGTTCGGCCCAAAATATCACGGATGTGTCTTTTTTTTGTAGTGTAGCTACAAGAGCTTTGTGATGAACTACAATATCACGGGGATGGTGAAAACTATTCTGAAGTATTTTCAATCTGAAATCAGTGAGGTGGAAATCAAAAGGAACATCAAGTGTTGATGGTCAATAAAACCACTAGTTTCAAGAAAGGCAAGGGTATGAAGAACTTCAAGAAGGACGACAAGGGAGTTTCAGCGCCGGTAAGCGAGTTCGGGAAGAAGCCAAAGAATGGACCCAAACACGAGGCGAGTGCTTTTATTGCAAGGAAAGGGACACTAGAGTAGAACTGCCCCAAATACTTAGCGGACAAGAAGGCCGGCAACACCAAAGGTATATGTGATATACATGTAATTGATGTGTACCTTACGATTACTAAGTAGTAGCTCACAGGTATTTGATACGGTGCGGTTGCTCATATTGTAACTCAAAGCAGGAGCTGCGGAATAAGCGGAGGCTGGCGAAGGACAAGGTGACGATCTTGGCGTCGGGAATGGTTCCAAGGTCGATGTGATCGCCGTCGGCCGCTTCCTCTACATTTACCTCTGGGATTAGTTTTAAACCTCAATAATTGTTATTTAGTGCCAGGTTTGAGCATGAACATTATATCGGATCTCGTTTAATGTGAGATGGCTACTCATTTAAATCCGAGAATAATGGTTGTTCTATTTATATGAGAGATATGTTTTATGGTCATGCCCGATGGTCAATGGTTTATTCTTAATGAATCTCGAGCGTGATGTTACACATATTCATAGTGTGAATACCAAAAGATGTAAAGTTGATAACGATAGTCCCACATACTTGTGTACTTGCGCATTGGTCACATTGGTGTCAAGCGCATGAAGAAGCTCCATGCTGATAGACTTTTGGAGTCTCTTGATTCTGAATCATTTGACACGTCGAACCATGCCTCATGGGCAAAATGACCAAGACTCCGTTCTCGGAACAATGGGCGAGCAACCAACTTATTGGAAATCATACATCTTGATGTATGCGGTCCAATGGCGTAGAGGCTCGTGGAGGATATCGTTATGTTCTCACTCTCGCGGACGACTTGAGTAGATATGGGTATGTCTACTTGATGAAACACAAATCGAGACCTTTGAAAAGTTCAAGGAATTTCAGAATGAGGTAGAGAATCAATGTCACCGAAAGATAAAGTTCTTCGATCAGATCATGGGGAGAATATTTAAGTCCGAATTTGAGTGCGCTTAAGGAAATGTGGAATGGTTTCACAACTCACGCCGCTGGAACACCTCGGCGTAGCGGTGTGTCCGAACATCGTAATCACACTCTATTAGATATGGTGTGATCTATGATGTCACTCACCGATTACCGCTATCATTTGGGGATCGCTTTAGAGACAGCTACATTCACTTTAAATAGGGCACCGTCTAAATCCGTTGAGGCGACACCGTATGAATTATGGTTTGGGAAGAAACCTAAGTTGTCGTTTCTAAAAGTTTGGGGATCGATGCTTATGTCAAGAAACTTCAACTGAAAGCTCGAACTCAAGTCGGAAAAATCGTCTTGAGAGGATACCCTAAGGAAACCATTGGGTATACCTTCTACCTCAGATCCGAAGGCAAGATCTTTGTTGCCAAGAATGGGTCCTTCTGGAGAAGAATTTCTCTCGAAAAAAGTAAGTGGGAGGAAAGTGGAACTTGATGAAGTACTACCTCTTGAACGGAAAGTGGCGCAGCTCGGGGAAGATGTTCTGTGGTGCACGCGACTAGAGAGGAAACTAATGATGATGATCAAGGTGCCGGATCAAGTTACTCTTGAACCGTGGGTCCACAAGGACACGTTCCGCACCAGTGGTATGGCAACCCTGTCATAGAAATCATGTTGTTGAACAACGGTGAACCTTCAAACTATGAAGAAGCAATGGTGGGCCCAGATTCCAACAAATGGCTTGAAGCCATGCAATCCGAGTAGGATCCATGTATGAAAACAAAGTATGGACTTTGGCGTACTTGCCGATGATCGTGACGATAGAAAACAAATGGATCTTTAAGAAGAAGGCAGACGCGGATGGTAATGTTACCATCTATAAAGCTCGACTTGTCGCTAAGGGTTATCGACAAGTTCAAGGGGTTGACTCGATGAGACTTTCTCTCCGTGCGAAGCTGAAGTCCGTCTGAATCATGTTAGCAATTGCGCATACTATGATTATGAGATATGGCAAATGGGCGTCAAAGCGGCATTCCTTAACGGCCATCTTAAGGAAGAAGCTGTATATGATGCAGCGAAGGTTTTGTCGATCCTAAGAATGCTAACAAGGTATACAAGCTCAGCGCTCCATCTATGGGCTGGTGCAAGCATCTCGAGTTGGAACATTCTCTTTAATGAAATGATCAAAGCGTTTGGGTTTATGCAGACTTATGGAGAAGCCTGCGTTTACAAGAAAGTGAGTGGGAGCTCTGTAGCATTTCTCATATTATATGTGGATGACATACTTTTGATGGGAAATGATATAGAACTTTTGGACGAGTATTAAGGCCTACTTGAACAAGTGTTTTTCAATGAAGGCCCTTGGAGAAGCTTCTTACATATTAGGCATCAAGATCTATAGGGATAGGTCGAGGCGCCTCATAGGTCTTTCACAAAGCACATACCTTGATAAGATATTGAAGAAGTTCAATATGGATCATTCAAGAAGGGGTTCTTGCTGTGTTGCAAGGTGTGAAATTGAGCTCGGCTCAATGTCCGAAGCAGCGGAAGATAGAGAAAAGATGAGTGTCGTCCCCTTTGTTCAAGAATTAAATCGATTAATCATTTAATGGGCGAGTTAATCGCTACTCGGGGTGACCGAATCGAATAACATCTATTCATCGTGTTAACTTGCCAAGCCGATTAATTGGCGGTTAGACCGATTAATCGGTTGTTAGGCGATTAATCGCTGCTGACCCATTAACCACGGGCAAACCGACCTATTTTTCTGTAATCCTCCATCCCCTCTCGCTCCTCAATAGCTAGGGATCGACCAAGCAGTAGCATATTTTGGTACATTCGTAGTTGAGAGCATGATAGTATGGTATAATACATAAAGAACTAGATATATGTTGGCAATTCCTATTTAATCTCTGATTAATGTTGACCGATTAATCCGGTTAATAGGCGATTAGCGATTAATCACTACTCCCAAGCTAACGAGCAGCTACCGATTACGATTTCTTGAACAATGGTCGTCCCCTATGCCTCGGCCATAGGGTCTATCATGTATGCCAAGTTTGGTATGAAGGTACCAAAGTAATCCCGGCATGGGACCTTTGGACAGCGGTCAAGAATATCTGAAGTACTGAAAAGGACTAAGGATATATTTCTAAATATATGGAGGTGACGAAGAGCTCGTCGTAAAGGGTTATGTCGGCGCTAAGCTTGACACAGATCTGGATGACTCTAAGTCACAAACCGGATACATGTATATTTTGAATGGTGGGGCGATGGCTAGTGCGATTGCAAGCAAAGCATCGTGGCGGGATCTACATGTGAGCGGAGTACATGGCAGCCTCGGAGGCAGCGCATGAAGCAATCTGGATGAAGGAGTTCATCACCGATCTAGGAGTCATACCCAATGCGTCGGGGCGGTCACTCTCTTACGTGACTTTGGAGCTATTTCCCTTGCCAAGGGCCAGGTTTCACAAGAAGACCAGACACATCAGCGTCGCTTCAACTCCATTCGTGAAAATGTTCAAGATGGAGACATAAATATTTCTAAAGTGCACACAGATCTGAATGTCATGAGATCCGTTGACTAAACCTCTTCCATGAGCAAAACATGATCAACACGAGAACTCTATGGGTGTTTGATTCATCACAGTGTAACTAGATTATTGACTCTAGTGCAAGTGGGAGACTATTGGAAATATGCCTAGAGGCAATAATAAAATGATTATTATTATATTTCCACCTTCATGATAATTGTCTTTTATTCATGCTATAATTGTGTTATCAGGAAATCGTAATACATGTGTGAATACATAGACCACAACATGTCCCTAGTAAGCCTCTAGTTGACTAGCTCGTTTATTAATAGATGGTCACGGTTTCACGACCATGGACATTAGATGTCATTGATAGCGATATCACATCATTGGGAGAATGATGTGATGGACAAGAACAATCATAAGCATAGCACAAGATCGTGTGATTCGTTTGCTAGAGCATTTCCAATGTCAAGTATTTTTCCTTAGACCATGAGATCGTGTAACTCCCGGATGCCGTAGGAGTGCTTTGGGTGTACCAAAGCGTCACAATGTAGCTGGGTGACTATAAAGGTATACTATAGTTATCTCCGAAAGTGTACATTGGGTTGACACGGATTGAGGCTGGGATTTGTCCTCCGTATGGCGGAGAGGTATCTTTAGGCCCTTTCGGTAATGCATCATCATAATGAGCTCAAGGTGACTAAGTGGTTGGTCACGGGATCATGCATTCTGTGCGAGTAAAGTGACTTGCGGTAATGAGATTGGCGAGGTATTGGGATACAACGCGATCGAATCTCGGGCAAATAACGTACCGATTGACAAAGGAATTGTATCGGGATTACTTGAATCCTCGACATCGTGGTTCATTCGATAAGATCATCGTGGAACATGTAGGAGCCAACATGGGTATCGAGATCCGCTGTTGGTTATTGGCGGGAGAATCGTCTCGGTCATATCGCATGTCTCCCAAACCCGTAGGGTCTACACATAAGGTTGGTGGCGGTAGGGTTGTAGAGATACTAGTATCACGGTAACCGGAAGTTGTTGAGTCCGGATGAGATCCGGACGTCACGAGGACTTCGAAATGGTCG
The DNA here is from genome assembly GCA_021605205.1 of Aegilops longissima. NCBI lineage: Eukaryota > Viridiplantae > Streptophyta > Magnoliopsida > Poales > Poaceae > Aegilops > Aegilops longissima. The sequence continues at coordinate 9,010 of JAHIAM010001475.1, forward strand.
GGAGGTGAAGAATTATATATAGGAAGTCCAGTTTGGCCGTCGGGAAAGTTTGGGGTCACCGGTGTTGTCTGGGACCACGGAAAAGTCTGAGGGTCCACGGGTGGGGCCACCTATCCGGAGGGCCCATGGGCTGAAGTGGGGAAGGAACCAGCCTGGTGGGCTGGTGCGCCCCTATGGGCCTCCCTGCGCCTAGGGTAGGAAACCCTAGGGGTGGGGGCCCACCAAGCAGGGGCAAGCCACCCCAGCCACCGCCCCCTTGGAGATGGGATCTCCTCGGCCGGAGCCCCAGGGGCCCTATATAGTGGGGGAGGAGGGCAGCCGCACCTAAGTCCTGGCCCTCTCTCCTCCGCAACACCTCTCCCTCTCGTGAGAGCTTGGCGAAGCCTGCCGGGATCGCCGCTACTTCCACCACCACTGTCGTCTTCTTTGGATCTCCATCAACCTCTCCTCCCCTTCTGGATCAACAAGGAGAGCGTCTTCCCCAACCGTCGTGTGTTGAGCAGCGGAGGTGCCGTCTGATTCGGCACTAGGATCTTGATGATTTGGATCACGGCGAGTCACGACTCCTCAAGCCGTTCTCTTGAGCGCTTCCATGTGATCTACAAGGGTATGTAGATGCACTCGTCTATCTCGTTGCTAGATGACTCCATAGATTGATCTTGGTGAGCGTAGAAAAATTTATTTTACATAGCGTTCCCCAACAGCTTCATCAAAGCCCAAAAAAGCTCCTAAGGCAGCTGCTCCAAAGCCCAAATCTGCACCCAAGAGGAACACTAGGAGTATTCGGTTGTAGAGAAGAACAAGGCCCCATTGCTGAAGCTGTTGTTGAAGAAGAAGATGAGGAGGAATATGTCTTGAGAAAGTTGAAGCCCAAAATTCCAGATCACAATGATGTTCATCATGTAGCTGAGGATATGAAGCTGAGAAAGGATGTTGGACTCGAGCGGTGGAGATTGGTGATCCCTATGCGGTCGGAGGAGAAGCTGATGTGGACTCTGAGGTTCCATACAAAGGAACGACATGACTTCTATGAGACGTGCTGCTTGAAAAGAAGCCAATTATGCGTGATATGAGATGGATGGTAGGAGTAGATCGGGAAGAATGAAGAGCATTATCCGGGGGTGTGGCAGTTTCAATGCTTGTGGAGTCGATGACTTTGTTGGGCGAAGCTCACAAAGTGGAATGATGAGCTTATTATGCAGTTCTACTCCACAGCTCACTTCTACCCGGATGGAAGGATTATGCGGATGTCAGAAGGTACTAGGTACCAATCATCGAGTTGAAGAATGGGCAAAGTTGATCAATGCTCCTAAGGAGAATGAGGATGACTTGGATGTCTATGCCAAGAAGAAGAAGGATCACAACTCCATGGCACACATGCGAGAGATCCCGGATCTTGCTATTGAGGCACACAAGTTTGGCTCGATTACATTATCTTCTGTCGGGACTGCCAACAATCAAGCTGGATCCTTAGGCACACTCTTTTCCTAAATCTGGAGATCACGGGATGATCATAGGCCATGCCATCAACCTACTTCACATATTTGATGTGCCTCAAAGTTCAAGGTCATGAGCCTCATAGTGGAAACTATCAAGAGAACTATTGCGGATCGAGAAGAGAAGTTGTGGGTGTGCCCCCAGATCCGAGAGCTCATCAACTCCAAGATGAGCACGGGCACATACCACTTGGTCAAGGAACACATGCCCATCTATCCAGATTTTGAGGACAACACGGTGGTGATGGATGAAGATGAACCATCTTACATGCAAGGCTGTCGGTGTTGCAGGAGCAGGGTACCAGACTTGCCTGCGGCCTGCGGCGTGGCTCAAGGGTGGCCAGTCGGCCCGTCTTCATCAACACAAGCTCAAGACCCTCGCGAGGCCAAGCCTCATGAGGCGGACGACAAGCTTCCTCGAGCCACGGCCTCATCGGTGGCTCATGAGGGGCGGAGAGATCAAGCGGGGTACCTCACGAGGTGCCCATGGCGCAAGCCATGACGACCCAAGGCGCCCGGCGGCGCCAGCCAGCATGGCGTCCTCATTCCCTTTGGTGCAAAGGAGGCAAGCGCAGCCAAGGCATCGAGCAAAGGCAACCATTTTGGTGCAACAAGACCAAGACCAGCAGAGCAGGCGGGAAGGAGGTCATCGTGGAGCCCAAGCCGGCGTCACCGTCGAGTCTTTGGCGGCGAGGACCGACTTTAGTCGAGGATAAGTGTACTAGATGTTCCCCTTCATAATGGCCAATTGTTGGCGCCCTTCCGCTCAATATTTGGGAAGAGGCCTAGGGCCTCCACTATAAATAGAGCTAGCCACCACCAAGGCGGGGAGGATCAATCGGGAAGAGACCCATCGAGATAGAACCCTAGCGAGAGAGAGAGAAAGGCGTCGAACTCACCCAAGCAGTTCATCGCACCAGCTCAAGAACAGCCCCTCATGAGGCTATTCTCCCTTTGTATTGTTCATCATCAGCCCACAGGCAATCCACCACACCACAAAGCTGGGTAGGGTGTTACACCACAATGGTGGCCTTGACCGATATAAACCTCGTGTCCCTTGTGTTGTTCTTTGTGTAGTTTAGATCCTTGCGAGGCAACAAAAGTAGGTAGGTTGGAGGTGCGATCTCGCGTGCACCCGAGTTGAACCTAGAGGTGCGGAACCGAAATCCGACATTTGGCGCGCCCGGTAAAGTGCACGGAATCCGCCTTCGCCGCCCTGCTCTTCGCCGCCCTCGCATCCATGTCGGGCGCTCGCCGAGCCCGCGCCAGCGCCGGGCGCTCTCGCTTCTCGCGTCGCCCGAGCGGCCCCGTCGGCGGCCGCCCGCCGTTCCCGTCGCTGCCGTCAACGCCGCCACCGGCCCGCGAGAATGAAGCAGCGGCGTCATCTCTGCATCCTTTAGTGCGGCGGGAAAACCGCACAGCCACCCGTCGCTGACTCGGCGGTTCTTCGTCCCGTCGCGCGCTCCTGCGGCGCGCGCCGCGTTGCTCTGGCATGGGAACTCCTGCACTACCGCCCGTCGGCGACCTCTCTGACGAGTGGCTCGCCCGCATCACCGAGCTCGTCGGCGCCGGCTGAGGCTCCCTGCGCCGTCCCTCTCGCTGCACGCGCCCGCCTTGCAGGCGATGAAGCTCGGGCGCCTCGGCCGCCTCCCCTCAAGAAGCGCCTTGTCCCTAAAGCGCGTGGCCTGGCGGAACCCCTCCGTCCGGCACCAGCAAAGCAAGAGAAGAGCTGCCAAGAGGTCCCTCGTCCCCAAGAAGCTGCCAGTGCTCCCTTTTGGCCCGTCCGACCGCGCTCCTGCTCCAGTAGCGCCAAGACCCAGCGCTGCTCTGGCGGCAGCACGGAGACCTCAAGATAAAGCCCTCCGTCACGGAGGCCTCCGTGGCCACGGTAGGCTGTCGTGCCTTCACCGCCCGAGCTGCCTGGCGTGGCTTTGGCGAGGCAAGTTCAAGCCAGACCTGCCCCCACGCTCACGATGGCACGGCCGACCTGCGGAGTTCCTCCAGCTCTATGAGCTGGGCATCGAAACCGCCAGCAGGGGCGAGAAGGTCATGGCGAACTGGTTTCCCATGGCGCTCAGGGCGGCGCCCGCACATGGCTCTGAACACGGCTCTGGCACGATTTCCTCACAGAGCGAGATGCGCACCCGCTTCATCGCCAACTTCCAAGGCACCATGATCGGCCCCGACCATGGTGACTTGCGCCGCATCAAGCAGCGATCGGGGAGACCTGCAAAAGTTCATCAACGTTTCAACAATGCTGCCTTAAGATCCCGGGGTGTATGAGGAGGCCATCATCTCAGCCTTCTCCGGCGGTGTGTGTGGCGTCGAGATGAAGGAAGAGCTTCGCAATCCATGAAGACACATGCACATCCACAGGCTGTTCAACTTGGCGACCAAGTGCGCCCGAGGCTGAGGAGGGCCTTTCCCTTCTCAAGCTGCGGCTGTCGAGCCAAAGAGAAGAAGCCCAAGGTCAGGGCGTGAAGCGCCAAGGGGCTGTCGTGCTTGTAGTAGAGCCGGACACCAAGCGAGGAAGGATCGCTTTGAGTCATCCAAGGGCGGTCGATACTCGTGTACCATGACCTCCACACCCACAACACCAGCGAATGCCAAGATCTCGGGGCCTTGCGGGGCGTGCGTGCGGCCGGCGCCCCAAGCGCGCGACGGGTCTATGGCGAGGAGGAGGAAGAGGTGGAGGATGATGGGAAGACGCGGCCCTAGCCAAGGGTGGCGTGACCGACCTCGCGAGGACCGCTGGGAGGATCAACCTCGCGAGGAGGTTGGAGGGACCCGCCTCATGAAGGAGGCTGGAGGGATCAGCCTCGCGAGATCGCCCACAAGGCAGCAGGCCTCCCTCCTCTGCCACGCAGCCAAGGAGAAATGAAGACCATCATCGGGGCAGGGGGTTGGGGGCTTCCGGGGAGCATGGCGCAATCGCTTGCATCTGGGCGGAGCTCAAGCCCAGCCTCTCGGCGCATCTTCAAGCAGTTAGCCCACGAAGTGAATGCAGTCCTCCCGGGATCGAAGCCACCGCGCCCCTCGGGTGGTCAGCGTGCACCATCACATTCAGCTCGTGGATCAGCTCAAGTCTTGCCCACTGGCGGAGTCCTCCGATGCTTTGTTCCCCAATCATCGGCAATGTGCAAGTCACGGGACCCTCGCCGATGGCGGAGTAGGGCTCAATGTCACTGTCCGTCGAGACATTCAACAATCTCCAAGTGCCATACAATCAGCTTGACCAACCAAGCCTTTCTCCGGAGTCAGATGGTTCCACAGTTCCGATAGGGCAGGTCCGCCTTCTGTCACCTTGGGGCCTTACGACAACTTCCGCACCGAGCTCATTGACTTGACGTCGCGCACATTCGCTGTCGTACAATGCCATCCTCGGGTACCCAGCTCTGGCCAAATTCATGGTGCGTGACTCATCACGGCTACAATGTCCTCAACATGCGAGAAGCGGTGGAGTCATCACGATACCTTGTGAAGAGAGAGATGCGGTGTGTTCCTGGGCGTGTTTTTCAAGTCGCGTCAATTGAAGATCCGGATCGCGAGGAGGCGGAGGGCTTCCGAGGTGGTCCCTAAGAAGAATAAGACATCCCTGGTCATAGCCCTCGGGAGGCAGGCCCCTCGAGTCGCGCCCATTCGGGCGCCTCCTTACATCGCATGGGAAGGCGCCCGGCGCCCTCCTCGAGCAAGGCTGGCGGCCCTCTCTGGAGGGCCACCGACTTGCTAAGATCACGAGGAGGTGCTCGGGCACCACTTAGGCGTGTTTCAAAGCATGTTTCCCTCGGGGAAGGAGCAAGGCAAGGAGGGCCAAACCCTCGGGAGTTCGTCGGCAAGATCATTCGGGAGCTGCGAGAGTCAAGAGTCATGAGTGGCAGCCACCGCTTACCTGCCGTAGCTCCCCATCCAGGTGAGGATGGTGGGTTGCTGGCGTGCATCGACATACCAAGGCTCAAGCGAACCGCCTCTCGGGGCGCCTCTGGCCCTCACGCGTGGGGCCAGTGAAGGTCCACCCACAGCTATGTTAGTGATCGTCTCCAACGTATCTATAATTTTGATTGCTCCATGCTACTTTATCTACTGTTTTAGACTATAATTGGGCTTTATTTTCCACTTTTATATTACTTTTGGGACTAACCTATTAACAGGAGGCCCAGCCCAAATTGCTGTTTTTTGCCTATTTGATGTTTGAAAGCGGAATATCAAGCGAGTCCAAGCGGAATGAAACCTTGGAGCGTGATCTTCTCATCGAGCGTGATCCGGAGACTTGGACCCTACTCCAAGAAGTGCAGGCGGTCACGAGGTGGAGGCGCCCCCTGGCGCGCCCCTACCTCGTGGGCCTGACGCTCCACCGGCGTACTCCTTCCTCCTATATATACCTCATGTCCCCAAGCGATCGGAAGAGGGCCAAAACCTAATTCCACCACCGTACCTTCCTGTATCCACGAGATCCCATCTTGGGGCCTGTTAGGAGCTCCGCGGGGGGCACCACCACGGAGGGCTTCTACATCAACACCATAGCCCCTCGGATGAAGTGTGAGTAGTTTACTTCAGACCTTGGTCCATAGCTAGTAGCTAGATGGCTTCTTCTCTCTTTTGGATCTCAATACAATGTTCTCCCCCTCTCGTGGAGATCTATTCGATATAATCTTCTTTTTGTGGTGTGTTTGTTGAGACCGATGAATTGTGGGTTTATGATCCAGCTTATCTATGAATAGTATTTGAATCTTCTCTGAATTCTTTTATGTATGATTGAGTTATCTTTGCAAGTATCTTCGAATTATCCGTTTGGTTTGGCCAACTAGATTGGTAGTTCTTGCAATGGGAGAAGTGCTTAGCTTTGTGTTCAATCTTGCGGTGTCCTTACCCAGTGACAGAAAGGGTTGCAAGGCACGTATTGTATTGTTTCCATCGAGGATAACAAGATGGGGTATTTATCATATTGCATGAATTTATTCCTCTACATCATGTCATCTTGCTTAAGGCATTACTTTGTTTTTAACTTAATACTCTAGATGCATGTTGGATAGCGGTCGATGAGTGGAGTAATAGTAGTAGATGCAGAATCGTTTCGATCTACTTGTCTCGGATGTGATGCCTATATACATGATCATACCTAGATAACCTCATAACTATGCTCAATTCATCAATTGCTCAACAGTAATTTGTTCACCCACCATAGAATATCTATGCTCTTGAGAGAAGCCACTAGTGAAACCTATGGCCCTCGGGTCTATTCTCATCATATCAATCTCTATCACTTTTATAGTTTCTTTGTTTTTACTTTGCTTCTACTTTTTAATTTGCATCTTTATACCAAAATACCAAAATATTATCTCTATAAGATCTCACTCTCGTAAGTGACCGTGAAGGAATTGACAACCCCTAATCGCGTTGGTTGCGAGTAGCTATCATTTTGTGCAGGTACTGAGGGACTTGGCGTGGCCTCCTCTTGGATTGATACCTTGGTTCTCAAAAGCTGAGGAAATACTTACGCTCTTGTGCTGCATCATCTTCTCCTCTTGGGAAAACCAGCATAAGCTCAAGGCGTAGCAAGAAGGATTTATGGCCCGTTGCGGGGAGGTCTACGTAAAAGTCAACATACCAAGTACCCATCACAATCCCTATCTCTCGCTTTACATTATTTGCCATTTGCCTCTCGTTTTCCTCTCCCCACTTCACCTTTGCCGTTTTATTTGCCCTCTCTTTCCCAATCTCCTCCTCCTTTTCCTTTGCCTTTTCCTCGTCCGTTTGTTTGCTCATGTGTTAGTTTGCTTGTTAAATCGCGATGGCTCAAGATGCTACCAAATTGTGTGATTTCACCAATACCAATAATAATGATTTCCTTAGCACTCCGATTGCTCCTCTTGCCACGAATCTTGTGAAATCAATCTGCTTTGTTGAATCTTGTTATGAAAGATCAATTCGCGGCCTTCCAGTGAAGATGCCGCTACTCATCTGAATAACCGTTGATTTATGTGATATGCAAAAGAAAAATATATCGATAATGATGTCGTTAAATTGAAGCTATTTCCTTTTAAGCTTAGAGATCGTGCTAAAGCATGGTTTTCATCTTTGCATAAGTATTGATTCTTGGAACAAGTGCAAAGATGCTTTTATCTCTAAGTATTTTCCTCCTGCTAAGATTATCTCTCTTAGGAGCGATATTATGAATTTTAAGCAACTTGATCATGAACATGTTGCACAAGCTTGGGAGAGAATGAAATTAATGATACGTAATTGTCCTACTCATGGTTTGAACTTGTGGATGATTATACAAATATTTTATGCTGGATTGAATTTTGCTTTAGAAATCTTTTAGATTGACATGGGAGGCACTTTTATGGAAATCACTTTAGGAGATGCTACTAAACTCCTAGATAATATTATGGTTAATTATTCTCAATGGCATCTTGAAAGGTCTACTAATAAAAAGTGCATGCTATAGAAGAAATCAATGTTTTGAGTGGAAAGATGGATGAACTTATGAAGTTATTTTCTAAGAGTGTTTCTTCTGATCCTAATGATATGCCTTTGTCTACCTTTATTGAGAATAATAATGAATCTATGGATGTGAATTTTGTTGGTAGGAAAAATTTTAGTAACAACAGCGTATAGAGAATTTTAATCCTAGGCCTTATCCTAGTAATCCTTCTAATAATTATGGAAATTCCTACAACAACTCTTATGGAAATTTTAATAAGATGCCCTCTGAATTTGAGAGTAGTGTTAAAGAGTTTATGAATTCACAAAAGAATTTTAATGCTTTGCTTGAAGAGAAATTGCTTAAAGTGGATGATTTGGCTAGGAGCGTTGATAGAATTTCTCTTGAGATTGATTCTTTAAAGCTTAGATCTATTCCTCCTAAGCATGGTATCAATGAGTCTCTCAAAGCTATGAGAATTTCCATTGATGAGTGCAAAGAAAGAACCGCTAGGATCGTGCTTCAAAGATGCCTTTATTAAGCGTGTTCTTCTAATTCCTATGAAAATCAAGATGAAGATCTGAAAGTTATAGATGTGTCCCTATTAAATCTTTGTTTTGCCATATGAATCTTGATGAAACTGATTATGATCTTCCTTTACCTAGAAGGCGTTCTAAAATTCGAGTTTTAGATCTTGATGATGAAATTGATAAAAGTGGGATTGAAAGAAATAAAAATCGAGATATTGCTAAACCCACCATTTTGGATCTCAAGGAATTTAATTATGAAAATTGCTCTTTAATTGATTGTATTTCCTTGTTGCAATCCGTGCTAAATTCTCCTCATGCTTATAGTCAAAATAAGGCTTTTACGAACACATTGTTGATGCCTTGATGCAATCTTATGAAGAAAAGCTTGAGTTGAAAGTTTCTATCCTAAAACTCCATGATGAGTGAGAACCTACTATCAAAATTAAAATTGAAGATTATGAGTTTCATGCTTTGTGTGATTTGGGTGCTAGTGTCTCTACTATTCCCAAAACTTTATGTGATTTGCTAGATTTCCGTGATTTCGATGATTGCTCTCTAAACTTGCATCTTGCGGATTCCACTATTAAAAAACCTATGGGAAGAATTAATGATGTGCTTATTGTTGCAAATAGGAATTATGTGCCCGTAGATTTTATCGTTCTTGATATAGATTGCAATCCTTCATGTCCTATTATTCTTGGTAGACCTTTCCTTAGAACGATTGGTGCAATTATTGATATGAAAAAAGGAAATATTACATTCCAATTTCCCTTAAAGAAGTGCATGGAACACTTTCCTAGAAACAAAATAAAATTACCATATGAATCTATCATGAGAGCCACTTATGGATTGCCTACCAAAGATGGCAATACCTAGATCTATCCTTGCTTTTATGCCTAGCTAGGGGCGTTAAACGATAGCGCTTGTTGGGAGGCAACCCAATTTCATTTTTAGTTTTTTTTTGTTTTTGCTTATGTTTAGGAATAAATAATCCATCTAGCCTCTGTTTAGATGTTGTTTTATCTTTTAATTAGTGTTTGTGCCAAGTTAAACCTATTAGATCTTCTTGGGAGATAGTTATTTGATCTTGCTGTAATTTCCAGAATCTTTGCGCTCAGTGCCCGAATTGTTAAAAATCACCAGAAAATGTGATAAAATAGTGATTCCAATTGCTTCTGATCAATAAACAAACTTTACAGGTCGTCTAATTTTTGTAGGAGTTTTTGGGTTCCAGAAGTTTGCGTTAGTTACAGATTACTACAGACTGTTCTGTTTTTGACAGATTCTGTTTTGCGTGTGTTGTTTGCTTATTTTGATGAATCTATGGCTAGTAAAATAGTTTATAATCCATAGAAGTTGGAATACAGTAGGTTTAACACCAATATAAATAAAGAATGAGTTCATTACAGTACCTTAAAGTAGTCTTTTGTTTTCTTTCTCTAGCAGACTCACGAGATTTCTATTGAGTTTTGTGTTGTGAAGTTTTCAAGTTTTGGGTGAATTCTTTTGATGGATTATGGAACAAGGAGTGGAAGAGCCTAAGCTTGAGGATGCCCATGGCACCCCAAGATAATCCAAGGACACCAAAAGTCAAAGCTTGGGGATGCCGGAAGGCATCCCTCTTTAAATCTACTTCCATCGGTAATTTACTTGGAGCTATATTTTATTCACCAACATGATATGTGTTTTGCTTGGGCGTCTTGTATTATTTGAGTCTTTGCTTGTTAGTTTACCACAATCACCCTTGATGTACACACCTTTTGAGAGAGCCATACATGATTTGGAATTTTTAGAATACTCACTTATATCTTTTGAGCTTGATAGTTTTGCTCATAGTGCTTCACTTATATCTTTTAGCGTGATAATTTTTGCTCTAGTGCTTCACTTAGATCTTTTAGAGCATGGTGGTGGATTTGTTTTAAAGAAACTTGATCTCTCATGCTTTCACTTAGATTATTTTGAGAGTCGTTAATAGCATGGTAATTTGCTTAATGTTAATATACTTGGTGTTCAAGATATGTGAAACTTTCTTTTGAGTGAATTGAATACTAAGATAAATTTAATGCTTAATAATTGTTTTGAGATATGGAGGTAATAATATCAAAGTCGTGCTAGTTGATAATTGTGAATTTGAGAAATACTTGTGTTGAAGTTTGCAAGTCCGTAGCATGCGTATGGGTAAAGTTGTGTAACAAATTTGAAACATGAAGTGTACTGGCTTGTGCATCCTTATGAGTGGCGGTCGGGGAATGACGATGGTCTTTTCCTACCAATCTATCCCCTAGGAGCATTCGCGTAGTACTTGTTTTTATGGCTTCTAAATTTTTGCAATAAGTATATGAGTTCTTTTGACTAATATTGAGTCCATGGATTATACACACTTTTACCTTTCCGCTTTTGCTAGCCTCTTGATGCAGTGCATTGCCCTTTCTCACCTTGAGAGTTGGTGCAAACTTAGCGGTGCATCAAACCCTGTGATATGATCGCTCTTTCACACATATACCTCCTTATATCTTCCTCAAAACAGCCACCATACCTACCTATCATGGCATTTCCATAGCCATTCCGAGATATATTGCCATGCAACTTCCATCATCATTATTATGACATACATTACTTTTGTCATATTACCGTTGCATGATCATGTAGTTGACATCGTATTTGTGGCAAAGCCACCATGCATTATTTTCCATACATGTCACTCTTGATTCATTGAACCATCCCGGTACATCGCCGGAGGCATTCATATAGAGTCATATTTTGTTCTAAGTTTGAGTTGTAATTGTTGAGTTGTAATAGAAATAAAAGTGTGATGATCATCATTATTAGAGCATTGTCCCAAGTGAGGAAAGGATGATGGAGACTATATTCCCCATAAGTCGGGATGAGACTCGGACAAAAAAAAAGAAGAGGCCAAAAAAGAAGAAAAGGCCCAAATAAAAATGAGAGAAAAAGAGAAGGGACAATGCTACTATCCTTTTACCACACTTGTGCTTCTAAGTAGCACCTTGTTCTTCATGTAGTGAGTCTCATATATTGTGCTTCAAAGTAGCACTAAGATCTTCATGATAGAGAGTCTCTCATTTTGTCACTTTCATATACTAGTGGGAATTTTTCATTATAGAACTTGGCTTGTATATTACAATGATGGGCTTCCTCAAAGTGCCCTAGGTCTTCGTGAGCAAGCAAGTTGGATGCACACCACTTAGTTTCTTTTGTAGAGCTTTCATATACTTATAGCTCTAGTGCATCCGTTGCATGGTAATCCCTACTCCTCATGTTGACATCAATTGATGGGCATCTCCATAGCCGTTGATTATCCTCGTCGATATGAGATTTTCTCCTTTTGTCTTCTCCACAATCCATCATCATATTCTATTCCACCCATAGTGTTATACCCATGGCTCGCGCTCATGTATTGCGTAAAGGTTGAAAGAGTTTGAGATTATTTGAGTATGAAATAATTGCTTGGCTTGTCATCGGGGTATAGAAGTTGGGAACATCTTTGTGTGTGAAAATGAAGCATAGCCTAACTATATGATTTTGTAGGGATGAACTTTCTTTTGCCATGTTATTTTGAGAAGACATGATTGCTTTGATTAGTATGCTTGAAGTATTATTATTTTTATGTCAATATGAACTTTTGTCTTAAATCTTTCGGATCTGAATATTCATATCACAAGAAGATTTATATTGAAATTATGCCAAAGTATCCTCCGCATCAAAATTCTCTTTTATCATTTACCTACTCGAGGACGAGCAGGAATTAAGCTTAGGGATGCGATATGTCTCCAACGTATCTATAATTTTTATTGCTCCATGCTACTTTATCTACTGTTTTGGACTATATTGGGCTTTATTTTCCACTTTTATATTACTTTTGGGACTAACCTATTAACAGGAGGCCCAGCCGAGTGCTGTTTTTGCCTATTTCGGTGTTTCAAAGCGAAATATCAAGCGAGTCCAAGCGGAATGAAACCTTGGGCGTGATCTTCTCAACGAGCGTGATCCGGAGACTTGGACCCTACTCCAAGAAGTGCAGGCGGCCACGAGGTGGGGCGCCCCCTGCGCGCCCCCTACCTCGTGGGCCCCTGACGCTCCACCGGCGTACTCCTTCCTCCTATATATACCTCGTATCCCCAAGCGATCGGAAGAGGGCCAAAACCTAATTCCACCGCCGTGCCTTCCTGTATCCACGAGATCCCATCTTGGGGCTGTTAGGAGCTCATGGGAGGGCATCCACCACGGAGGCTTCTACATCAACACCATAGCCCCTCCGATGAAGTGTGAGTAGTTTACTTCAGACCTTGGGTCCATAGCTAGTAGTTAGATGGCTTCTTCTCTCTTTTGGATCTCAATACAATGTTCTCCCCCTCTCTCGTGGAGATCTATTTGATGTAATCTTCTTTTTGCGGTGTGTTTGTTGAGACCGATGAATTGTGGGTTTATGATCCAGCTTATCTATGAATAGTATTTGAATCTTCTCTGAATTCTTTTATGTATGATTGAGTTATCTTTGCAAGTCTCTTCGAATTATCCGTTTGGTTTGGCCAACTAGATTGGTAGTTCTTACAATGGGAGAAGTGCTTAGCTTTGGGTTCAATCTTGCGGTGTCCTTACCCAGTGACTGAAAGGGTTGCAAGGCACGTATTGTATTGTTGCCATCGAGGATAACAAGATGGGGTATTTATCATATTGCATTAATTTATTCCTCTACATCATGTCATCTTGCTTAAGGCGTTACTCTGTTTTTAACTTAATACTCTAGATGCATGCTGGATAGCGGTCGATGAGTGGAGTAATAGTAGTAGATGCATAATCCTGTCGATCTACTTGTCTCGGACGTGATGCCTATATACATGATCATACCTAGATAACCTCATAACTATGCTCAATTCTGTCAATTGCTCAACAGTAATTTGTTCACCCACCGTAGAATATCTATGCTCTTGAGAGAAGCCACTAGTGAAACCTATGGCCCCCGGGTCTATTCTCATCATATCAATCTCTATCACTTTTATACTTGCTTTGTTTTTACTTTGCTTTTACTTTTTACTTTGCATCTTTATACCAAAAATACCAAAAATATTATCTCTATCATATCTCACTCTCGTAAGTGACCGTTAAGCGATTGACAACCCCTAATCGCGTTGGTTGCGAGTGGCTATCATTTTGTGCAGGTACGAGGGACTTGCGCGTGGCCTCCTACTGGATTGATACCTTGGTTCTCAAAAACTGAGAGAAATACTTACGCTACTGTGCTGCATCATCCTCTCCTCTTGAGGAAAACCAACACAAGCTCAAGGCGTAGCAGTTCGCATGCCTTACGGCTTGCGAGCAGCGGCTATTGCGGCGCGGCGCCTCATGTGGAGCATCTGGAGGCTCAAGTGGCCATCGTTCCGCAGATCTGGCGGAGATGGAGATGGTCGCGAGCCACCAGCGCCTCGGAGTTTCTGAGGCTCCACAGGCACGAGGGGCTCGTGAAGATCGGCTTCGCGATGCACGGCGTCCGCTACTTCAGCACCCCTTCATTTCGGCATCATCGGGTGACATCCTTGAGTTTCATTTTCAGGTGGGGCGCCCCTAGGGCTGCATCATTCCCGGGCAGCGTGGGTCCGTCCTGCGGCATGTACGCTTTGATTCATGTTTCTAGTTTACTTTATTGGGGCGCCCTCGGTGCGTCATCCCCAAGTCGCTCGGGCCCGACCAGCGATGTTCGCCTTCTCTGCGCCTATCTAAATGGATTTGCTCGCCGTGATTAACGTGTTTGACCTAATCGCTTTGCTCGATTGACACCAAGCTGATGGAGCTGCTCCCTAACGACACGGCAGCTTGCGCATGGGTCCGTCCACGCAACCGACAAACCTGAATGGCTGAGCTCGGCGCGGCAGCCAGCGGCGCCACCTCGTCAAGCCTTGGTGCCTCGTCACCCCTCGAGCAACCAGCGGCTGGTAGCCGATTGTCACGGCGAACTCACGTTCTTCTTGTGATGAGCATGCAGGATCTCTTCAAGGAAGCGATGTCGGCGAGGCCTTCATGACATCTCCTTCACTCTCGTCGCGCGAACGCTTGCACGTTAAAGGGGGGTACGACCATCGCGACTCATGGACTCCTCTGGCTCTCAGCCCTCACCTCTGGCCTTGTCCACGGCATCGCGACTGGCATACCAGCGAAGGCTGAGCTCGCTCGAGGGCCAGGACCGGGGCGTAAGCGAAGGGGAGTAAAGGCGAGAGGGAAGAGGCCTTGGGGACCTCGCCGGGCAACTCCTCGGCTGCCGATCGCTTGAACCTAACGCCCGCACCAAAGCGGTTCTGACTCCGAGATAAGTCATCCTCCGGAAATACTAGCTATCGCAGCACCGACCTCGCACCTAATGTAATCCCGTGTTGCAGCGTCGCGCTCCTTTCTCACGAGCGATGGCTGCTTGGCGCTAAAGGGACCTCCTGAGCATCGCGACTCGGGGGCTCTTCTTTGGACCCCAGGCCGCTCACCTCCTGGCCTTGACCACGGCATCGCGACCTAGCATACCAGCGACGGTGAAGCCTGCCTTGGGACGGGACACATCGGTATGAGCATCAAGCCCTCGCGAGGTTGAAAGGAGGAACTAAGCTAAGATGGGATGAGTATCTCGCACCACTTCACGACAAGGATCATATTAACAAAGCGGAACGCGGGCACCTTACAAGCCCCACGAGGTGTGTTCTTTGATTCCTCGCGAGGAACAAAAGGCAGATCGAAAAGCGCTAACTATGCGGCGCCTCGCGAAGCGCCATCATCAACGATGGGCCACGAACCGGCGCCGCGCCATCAGATCACCGGCGCTGGAAGCTTTGGCGCGCGCCCGGCTCGGCGGTGCAAGCTCGGGCTCGTAGTTGTCGTCGCTCGTCTCCGGAGACGCGAAGAGCTCGACGCAGTCGCTGGATCCTCCGACGCCTCCGCTGCCTAAGGAGCTGCTGGGGGAGCGGTCGGCGAGCCTTGTCCTCGCCCGCAGCGAGGCCCGGCCGCCCTCTCGAGGCAGCACTCAGCCGGCATCCTCCGCGTCGAATACCTTGAAGAACATCAAGGAAGCACCATCGCACTCCAGGTGGATCACGAGGCGCCCTCGTCCGGCAGACCGGTCGATCTCGCCCCACCTCGGGTCATGAAGACCTTGCCGAACAGCGACCGCAACCTCGCTCCGGTCCGAGGGTGCTGCGGCGGCATGCAGGGCGACCCAAAATCCCGGTGGGCGGCCCCGTGGGCACCACAATGAGATACACACTGGCGGTGAACATGCATTTTCGAAACTAATTTAGGAACATTTAGCTGACCAATTAAACAACTCTGTTTTAATAATATCATATTCGTATTTGAACATCTAAGCTTGTTTAGCTTGATCGTGGAGCGATGTTATTATGACACGAAGCGCGTATTACGATCGTATAGTGATCATAAAAGGGGGAAACTCTAAGCATATGTTTTTTAGCAAAAGAGGGTTTCCCCTCCGATTTCTATTAAAGAAACCACCATGGAACCAACATGATCAATTAAACCCTAAGCATGATCAATTAAACCGTATTATGGTTGTGCCATGGCAGATTTGAAGCTGCAAACCGGAGAAATGATATTTAGCATCCATTGTTTGCTTCGAACTAAGAACTACATTCTAAGAGCTGAAAAGAAAGTAGTGTAACCAAGTTAAGATCTATTTCCTGGTTGAGATCAAAAAGTTGAGGAGATATGAAGTACCACCTCTCTTGCGGCGCCGTGTAGGCATCGAAGTGCGATGGCTGTCGGTGGCGTTGAAGCAGATCTGCGACGGTGAGCGGGTGCATCGGCGGATAAGTCCGTTGCGGTGGAAGAGAAGGTCGTGTGGCGGCCCGGCAAAAGAAAGGCGGCGCCGATGAAGCGAGAGGGAGCGATGCAAGGCTATTGGTCCGTCGCCATGGATGAAACGTCCATCTCTAGCGATGGGCAACCGCGGTCTTAGTAAGGCGCTCCGGCATGGTGGAGGGCGGTGGCGATGGATGTGGTGGAGGGCGGCGGCGATGGATGGGGTGGCGGACGGAGGCTAGTGTGTGGATGGGGTGTTCTAGCGTGGATGGTGTATGAATGGGAAAATGGAGGGAGAATGCAGGGAACCATGTTTTTGGGGCCTTTTATGCGAAATATGGGAAAATTCTGAACTTAGCCCCGTTTAAAATTTGGACGTCTAAATCGGTTGGGGATAGGGCGGTAATCTCGCATCTACTTGATGTTGCCAGGCGATTTGAGCGAGAGAGGTGGTTGGCGCCCATGGTTGGCGCCCATGGTGTATGAGCAGGGCTGACAGGTAGAGGCGGTTGTGCCACGTCTGAGTGAAGTTACAAACCTGCCCCTATTGAAAATATTTGCCTACATCGATTTCGGCGAGTCAAGTTTGTTTTGCCGCCCATCGTGTATGAATGGGGAATGGAGGGGAAAGCAGAGGTCTCGAGACGAGCTTGAATTAAATGTGTTTTGCCGCCCATGTTTGGCGCCCACCACAGCCGGAATGGGCTCGAGGTGATCGTGTCACGTCTAATTGAAGTTACTAAGCATCACGCCCTCGATGCGGCTATATCTCCCGTGTCGAAAGCACGACTTAGAGCATAACGCATTGAAAGCAATGTCATAAGTGAGGTAATCTTCACACAACCCATGTAATACATAAGGAAAGAGATACATAGTTGGCTTCGATTAGCCACTTCACACAATACATAAATAAACATCCATCATCAGATTACACTCAAGGTCCGACTACGGAACCAAAATAAAAAGACTACCCCAAATGCTAAATAGATCCCGATCATCCCAAGCTGGGCTCCCTACGATCATCGAGGAAGCGACACATAGTAACGACCACGTTCCTCGTCGAACTCCCACATGAGCTCGGTTGCGTCACCCTTTGGCATCGTCGGCTGCAACTGTTTTGGTAGAATCATGAGTCACGGGGACTCGGCAATCTCACACCAGCGAGATCAAGACTATTTAAGCTTATAGTAAGGACAGAGTTGTGAGGTGGAGCTGCGACAGCGACTAGCATATATGGTGGCTACATTACGCAAAAAGGCGAGAAGAGAAGCAAAGGCGCGGTCGTGAAGCTAGTAGCGATCAAGAAGTGATCTGAACTACTTCGTCAAACATAACTCCAACACCGTGTTCACTTCCGGACTCCGCCTAGAAGAGACCATCACGGTTACAGCTTGGTTGATGTGTATTTTAAACAAAAGGTCAACCGGGTTTTCTAGCCGGACATTAACAAATTCCCATCGCCTCATAACGCGGGCATGGCTTTGAAAGATAATACCTGCGGGGTGTCCCAACAGCCCATTATAAGCTCTCACGGTCAGCGAAGGATATTCCTTCTACGGGAAGACCCGATCGATCTCGGAATCCCGGACTACAAGACATTTCGACAGCAATAAAACAAGACCAGCAAAAGCCGCCCGAATGTGCCGACAAATCCCGATAGGAGCTGCACATATCTCGTTCTCGGGGCACACCGGATAAGCGAAGCGTCTGGTATAACGTGACCCAAGTTGCCAAGGGCGGTCCATACGATGCTCTAGTTTGGACCAACACTCGGAGGAGCACGGCGGGGGTTAAATAAAGATGACCCTCGGGCTCGCAAAAACCGGGGAAAAAAAGCTTAGGTGGCAAATGGTAAAACCAAAGTTGGGCCTTCTTTGGAGAGTCTTATTCAAAGCGAACTGTCAAGGGGTCCCATAAATCACCCAACCATGTAAGGAGCGAAATCAAGGAACATAACACGGTATGGCGGAAACTAGAGGCGGCAAGAGTGGAACAAAACACCGGGCATAAGGCGAGTCTTCCACCCTTTACCAAGTATATAGATGCATTACTTTAACAATAGATATTGTGATATCCCAACAAGTAAACATGTCCGACAAGGAACAACATCTCCATGTTCCAACAAGGGCAAACTTCATCTTCACGCAACTAGCAGCGCTATAAGAGGGTTGAGCAAGCGGTAACATAGCCAATCAGCGGTTTGCTAGGAAAGGATGGTTAGGGGCTCGACATGGCAATATGGGAGGCATGATAAGCAAGTGATAGGCATCGTAGCATAGGCATAGCAAAAGGCGAGCATCTAGCAAGCAAAGATAGAAGTGATTTCGAGGTATGGTCATCTTGCACGCAAGGTTCTCGAGTTATCGAAAGCTTGATCCTCGTAAGAGTTCTCAACAGGTTCCTCGTTCACGTACTCGTCTCGGCTCTACCCAAAGCAAGAACACAAGCAAAGGACCAACAATCAATCACGGGCGATGCACAAACAACATGATGCAAAACATGGCATGATATGCGAGATGTGATATGCAATGCATATCGTGCTCGGAAGGAAAATGATGAACCAGGCATCAACTTGGCAAACCAAGTATGCCTATGGAAAAATGAGATGATTTCGGTTGAAATCGATATAAAGATCACGGAATCGGATGCACGGTTTGCAAATGACAAGCAAAACAAGAATGGCACAAATCGACATTAACGACATGATGCCACATAGCAAGCAACAAGAAATTAAGCTACTGCACCCAAGCGTACCAACAAAGCATATGGCAGTGATCTACTCAAGATGCTTGACAAAAGATGAACAACGAGCTACGGCTAATTCACAACATAACAGGTCCAAACAAGCATGGCAAAAGTGCAAAATATATAAACTTCACAGACTTTGGAAAATCTTGAACATGGCGAGAATCAGCATCGAGGAAGCAATGTTGAGCAAACAAACAACATGCTACAGGAACTTATAATAGCAAAACAAAGCATGGCATGAATCTACTCAAAGCATAGAACAAAAGTCCCTTCTTGACCATGAGCCAAAAGGATCGAGAAGATATGATGGCACCCGTAAACATAGCAAGTTTCGTTACAGATTCAGCAAACAGGGCATGACATTGACAGAATTATGTAGGCACCTTTAAGATCTCGATGCACTCACTACAGAGCATTTCATGATAAACTAAGCATACATCCATCAAGAAGACATGGCATAGAAGCTATACATGGCAAGAACAACATCATAGCATACACGGATCAACTACAACAACCTTGGCAAAATTGAATAACATGTAAACAATCTCCAGGAAACATTTTATAGCAAAAGTAGAGCTTGATTGACTCAAGCTATGGCACTCCATAATTGCAAACAAGGGCATGGATGGATAGATCATAACCATATGTTCAAAACATCCTTACTGAAGTATCTCAAAATATGCATGGATCTCTCTGTAGCATCAAGTTAACATGGCATAAAAATATCAGCAAAACAGGGGCTGAAAATAGCAACATCATGAAGCCTAGTTTGCATGCTTGTGCTAGTCACCACAGAGATCACAAAAATACATGGCATAGACCCCTGTAAAGATGGCATATCATATTATAAAACACATGTAGGACTCAAGATCATAGGATGCACACATCAATCATCGCAAAAATGACAAAAGTGCATGTTCTGATAAGAATCTGAAACTAACATCACATAGCCCTCTTCTAACAGCATTTCTGGCATCAAGTTGAGCTCAAATGAAAATGATGCAATGAGATGCAATGATGTACTCGTCGAGGCGAACATTTCGGTATGCCACACGCCCAAAACGGAGCCACGGGTGAAAAGTTATGGCATGATGAAAATGCAACAAAATATCTGCGAGAAATATGACTTAGGGATTTGGGGAGGAAAGTCAACCCATCGGTGGATCTGGATCCAGGGCCTCGAGTTCGCCGTGGCCAGCCTCGCGGAAGGAGGAAGGAGGGGAACCAGGCCGGCGGAGGAGGCCGGCAGGCCAGGTGGCCAGTGGTGTGCCGTGAGACAGGCGGGCAGTGGCAGTGGCCGAGGCAGTCTTGTGGCAGTGTGCCAGTGTGAGCGGAGGCCTTGAGACATGTGGCCAGCATGTGTGTGAGCAGGAGGGCCCCTTTGGGCCAGCGTGGCCTCATGAGGATCCGTGGTGAAATGGGCACAGGCGCCCATGGCGGCCTCCGGTTGGCTGTGGTGGCCTTGAGACGCGTCAGTCCGATCCGGACGTGTCCGTGTGAGGGAGAGGAGGCGGGGAGCTAGGGTTAGGGTGGATCTGATCAAGGATTTGGGGAGGGTGTTTTCATAGGTAGAAGGAGCTAGGAAGCTCAAATGAGGTGTAGTTTTCGCCCACGATCGTGATCCGGCGCGGAGAGCATGGAAGTGACTTAGATGGGTTATTGGGCTGTTTTGAAGGGGTGTTGGGCTGCAACCCAAAAGAGGCCTTCTTGGTTATCACGGTTAACCGTTGGAGTACCAAACGAGCTCAAATGACCCGAAACTTGACAGGTGGTCTACGGTGGTGTACCAAGGCCACTTGACAAACCTCGGTCCATTCGAGAAAGTTAAGTACCGCTCATGAAAAAATGTAAAAGGGGCCGGGGGACATAAGTGCGGATTCCAAAGCGGACAACAGGGAAAATGCTCGGAATCATGAGGCGAACACGTATGCAAATGAGATGCACATGATGACATGATATGAAATGCATGACATGGACAAAATGCAAAGCGAAAGACAAAAACCCAACCACGGAGGAATATCATATCACAATGCGAAAATGGCAAGAGTTGGAGTTACAAATATGGAAAGTTACATCCGGGGTGTTACAACACTCCACCACTACAAGAGGATCTCGTCCCGAGATCTAGGACTGAAAGAACTCCGGATATTCGGAACGGAGGTGATCCTCGCGCTCCCAGGTGGCTTCTCGGTCGGAATGGTGTGACCACTTCACTTTCAGGAATTTGATTGACTTGTTGCGAGTCTTGCGCTCGGTTTCTTCAAGAATAGCAACGGGGTGCTCATGATAAGAGAGATCTTCTTGGAGGTCAATTTCTTCGAAGTTGATAGTGCGCTCAGGAGTCTTGAAGCACTTGCGAAGCTGTGACACATGAAACACATCGTGCACATTTGCGAAGTTGGACAGAAGCTCAAGTTGATAGGCGAGATTGCCTCTTTTGCCAATGATCTTGAAAGGACCCACGTATCTAGGGGCAAGCTTCCCTTTGATACCGAAGCGACGAGTTCCTTTCATTGGAGAGACGCGGAGGTAGACATGGTCTCCGATTTCAAAAGCCACATCACGGTGCTTGTCATCATAATAGCTCTTGGTAGCGATTAGCGCGGCTTTGAGATTCTCACGAATGACTTTGCACATTTCTTGACCACGTGATCAAGTCATTGCCAAGTTGGCGTTCACCTGTCTCGGACCAATTGAGAGAATCGACACTTTACGCCATAGAGAATTTCGAATGGGGCCTTGCCGAACTCGCTTGGAAGCTGTTGTTGTAGGAGAACTTCGGCATATGGAAGACAATCTTCCCATTTCATACGAAGGAAATGACACAAGCCACGAGCATATCTTCAAGGATTTGATTGACTTCGCTCGACTTGGCCACTTGTTTGAGGATGGAAAGTTGTGCTGAAGCGAATGTTGGTGCCCATGGCCTTGAAAAGAATCCCAAAACTTGGAGGTAAAGATCTGCCACAGTGCGAAGAGATCACTTGTGGAATGTCGTGCAAGGAGACAATGCGGAGGTGTATAGCTCTGCCAACTGAGCTGCTATGATGGATTCTTTGATAGGAAGGAAATGAGCCACTTTAGTAAGCTTGTCAATGACAACGAAGATAGCATCATTTCCCCGCTTGGACTTTGGAAATCCAGTCACGAAGTCCATTTCGATATGATCAAACTTCCATTCGGAATAGCAAGAGGTTGGAGGAGACCAGCTGGTCGTTGGTGTTACCTTTCACTCTTCTGCAGACATCACACTCATTCACGAATTGAGCAATTTCTTGCTTCATTCGAGTCCTGTCTGTTGCTTGAGGTCATGGTACATCTTCGTACTTCGGGATGAATGGATAGAAGGGAATTGTGTGCCTCGTTCATAATGACTTTACATAGATCACCCTTAGGAACCACAATCCGGTCCTCGAAGAAAGAGTATCTTTGTCATCAATGTGGAAGCACTTGTATTTGGAAATGCCCTTATCGATACCACGTTTCACCTTTTTCACCATGGTATCCGGGAGTTGAGCCTCACAATTTGGTCTTCCAAAGTAGGAGAGACTATGAGGTTGGCAAGAAAGCCTTGAGGAACAACTTGAAGATTCAGCTTGCGGAAGCTTCACAGAGATCCGATTGGAAGGGCTTGAGGATTAAAGCTGTTGCGATAAGCCTTCTGCTCAAAGCATCTGCAATCACATTGGCCTTGCCGGAGTATATTCAATACTTGGGTTGTACTCTTGAATCATTTCGACCCATCGAGTTTGCACGAGGTTGAGGTTGGGTTAAGTGAAGATATACTTGAGGCTCTTGTGATCGGTGAAAATGTCCACTTTCCTTCCCAACAAGAGATGTCTCCATGTTATTAATGCATGGACAACTGCCGCCAACTCAAGATCGTGAGTGGGGTACTTCTTTTCGTTGGGCTTCGGTGACGAGAGGTATAGGCCACAACTCTCTTCTCTTGCATTAACACAGCACGAGACCTTGAAGAGAAGCATCACGAGAAAACTTGAGCGGCTTGGATTCATCGGGAGGAGTCAAGGCGGGGCTGTGACTAGCTTCTCTTTGAGGGTATTGAAAGCAACATCACACTCAGGAGACCAGACATACTTCACATGCTTCTGGAGGAGGTTGGAAAGAGGCTTTGCAATCTTAGAGAAGTTCTCAACGAATCTTTGGCAATAGCTTGCAAGTCCAAGAAAACTGCGAAGCTTCTTGACATTCTGAGGAGGTTCCCAATTCACAACTGCAGACACCTTCTCGGGATTAACAGCGATGCCCTTGGCGGAGATGATGTGACCAAGATAAAGCACTTCATCAAGACAAAATTTACATTTGGAAAACTTCGCATAGAATTGATGCTCTCTGAGCTTGTCGAGCACCAATCGCAAATGTTTGGCATGATCCTTCTTATTCTTGGAAGACCAAAATATCATCAAGATAGACCAAGGCGAATTCATTGGTGTAGGGGTTGAAGATGAAGTTCATCATTCGAGAGAATGTTGGAGGAGCATTGACAAGGCGAAAGACATGACAGTATATTCATAAGAACCAAAGCATTACGAATGCTGTCTTGGGAATATCTTGTTCACGAATCTGAATTTGATGATAACCCATCTGAAGGTCAAGCTTGGAGAACACTTTAGCACCTTTGAGTTGCTCGAAAAGCTCATTGATGTTGGGAAGTGGATATTTGTTCTTGATTGTCTTCTTATTCAATGGATGGTAATCGACACAAAAGTCGGTCCGTGCCATCCTTCTTACGGACAAAAGAACACCACAACCCCAAGGAGATGAACTCGATGCGATCAAACCAGACGCTCTTGTTCATCAAGCTGCTTCTTCAATTCCTTCAGCTCATTAGGTCCAAGCTTGTATGGGCGGCTTGCAAGCGGGTTCGTGCGGGCTCAAGATCGATACAATTCAAGCTGGCGGTGAGGAGGCATTCTGGAAGCTCTTCTAGAAAGACATCTTGGTACTCTGGCAGCAATTGGAATCGAGAGATAGCATTCAACTTCGCCCTTCTCATTGAGAGAAAACAACCGAATGGTTTCATCACGGCGGCATAGATGATCACATCATTAGAAGAGTGAGTCAATTGAATTTCCTTGCAGCACAATCAAGCTGAGCTTTGTCTGAGAAAGCGATCCATCCAAGAATAAGATCAATATCCGAGTCACCAAGGACAATTGGTTTAGAAAGAAATCTATAGTCGCCCATCTTGATAGAGACATCATGAACTATTGAGTTGGCTCTCATTGACTTCCCCGGAGAAACAACACCCAAAGGTTTATCCAGGTAAGACCAAGTAAAATCATTCTTTGCAAAGAACGATCTTGACTTGAAACAATGCGATGCACCAGTATCAAATAAGACTTTTGCAGGAATATCATTAACTGAGAGATTACCCATTATCACGTCAGTAGATTCCTCCGCTTGAGCTGCATTCATCATATTCACCTTGGCATGCTTTGGATTATGCTTGACCACTGCATTACTGGAAGATCTCACAGGAGGAGGAGGCGGAAGGCGCCTTTGGTTGAAGCATTTGTTCGCGTAGTGACCTTTCTGCTAACATTTGTTGCAAGTCACCTCTGAGAGCGGACGGTGATAAGGAGCATTGACCTTGGAGCTTGAGAATTAGACTTGTTACGATAGCTTTGGGTTGGGTGGGTGGGAAGATCCCGACCACTGAGTTCTTCTGCGATAAGGGTGTGAAGCGAGAGGAGGAGGAGGAAGGTAGAACCTGCTGCTTAGCTGCCACTTGAGAGGAAGAAGAAGACTGAACTGCATCCTGATTCTCTTCTTAGAAGCCTCACATTTGAGCTGGGCAGCTTCTTGCTTGATGCCATGTTGTAGAATTCATCATACTTTTACGGCTCAAAAAGCACGAGAGCTAATTGCAGATCTTCTCTGAGACCACCTCTGAATTGATAGATCATACTCTTTTCATCGGGGACGTCTTGCTTAGCAAAGCGGCGAGTTTCTAGAACTGGATATTGTATTGATACACGAGACATGTTGCCTTGCTTGAGATTGCGGAACTCCTCACGCTTGCTCTCAACAACACTTTTGAATGTGGTGAGCTTTGAAGTCTCGGCGGAACTCATCCCGGTAATGACACGACCTCCTCTGGAATCTTTGTATTCTTGGAACCACTCGGCAGCTTGGTCCTTGAGTTGAAGCGAAGCAAACTTGACAAAGTTCTCAGGTCGACATTGCTACATTCAAAATGTTTACAGATGTCCACAAGCCAATCGTCGGCGTCTGTGGCCTCGACCTGGCCTGAAAGACTTGACTGATTAGCGAGGAACTGATTGAGGGTAGCAAAGTCGGCTGGTTGTTGCCTTGACCTTGATTTCCTTGGTTGCCTTGCCCTTGGATACGCTCTTGCAAGAGTTGCAAAATCATCTGAGCATTGGCATTGGTGGCTGCCATGATAGCTTGCCATGCCTCCGGAAGCGGAGGTGGAGGTGGAGGTTCGTGACTCCCATCATTTCGTTCCGGATTCAGGAGGCGTTGGCGGAGCCATCTGAAGAGGTGACATCCGTTAGCACTTGATGAGCAGATAGACAAGTTGAATCAATGGATAGAAATTGCAACATATAGTCTTCACAATAAACATTGAACAAGGATGAGCGAATGAATTCCAAAGTTAACATCACCGTCCATTAAGGTGAGAAGCCACTTGATTAAGGTTGAAGAAAAAAATAACAAAATGCTGTTGGAACAAATAAGTGGTAAGGATTACCCAATCACAAACCAAATATCTGCGGGAAGAAATGCTAAGAGCTACTTGAATCCCACCTATAAACTCGAAACTTTCGGTTATGCAATGCGGTGTTGGGGATCGAGGGACACAAAATATATCACCCAAACTAACAATACCTAGATCCATTTGTATCCATCCGTCAACACATAACCAAGAAACCTTGAAATCGTGTACCTCGACCTTGAAAAGCATCCGTTATCTGAGTCATGGCAATACTCGAGCTCGCCCGATCTTTGGGTTATCGAGGTTATCTCACCAACAACTGTACAAAAGAGATTTTCGGCGTTGGCAAAGCTCGGTATTCGAACTGCAGCGATAAAATTGTGGCGACAACACCTCGGAGCTCAACTCCCGGGACAACTGCCACAACCCCTAAATGTCGGGAGGCACCAAGAACAATGTTCTCGTCACAAAACCATCGAAGCGATTCCAAGATACCAGCGTGATCCTAAAAAAATTAGTGAAATTTGAGGAGAGGAGAGTCAAAACTTCTCGTCGGGAGACCTCACGAGGCGGCGAAGGGTGGGGAGTAAAAGAATCCTACTCTCGATATATATAATCCTAAGACTCAAAACATTTTGTTCTAGACTCAACAACATGACAAACAATCAGCGAGGGGCTCCTAAGTGGGGATGGCTCGATTACCAACTTGTCACACCCTCGATGCGGCTATATCTCCCCGTGTGAGCACGACTTAGAGGCATAACGCATTGAAAGCAATGTCGCAAGTGAGGTAATCTTCACACAACCCATGTAATACATAAGGAAAGAGATACATAGTTGGCTTCGATAGCCACTTCACACAATACATAAATAAACATCCATCATCCAGATTACACTCAAGGTCCGACTACGGAACCAAAATAAAGAAGACTACCCCAAATGCTAAAGCAGATCCCGATCATCCCAAGCTGGGCTCCACTCACGATCATCGGAAGCGACACATAATAACGACCACGTTCCTCGTCGAACTCCCACTTGAGCTCGGTTGCGTCACCTGCCTTGGCATCGTCGGCACCTGCAACTGTTTTGGTAGAATCTGTGAGTCACGGGGACTCAGCAATCTCACACCAGCGAGATCAAGACTATTTAAGCTTATAGTAAGACAGAGTTGTGAGGTGGAGCTGGCAAGCGACTAGCATATATGGTGGCTACATTACAAAGAAAGCGAGAAGAGAAGCAAAACACGATCGTGAAGCTAGTAGCGATCAAGAAGTGATCTGAACTACTTACGTCAAACATAACTCCAACACCGTGTTCACTTCCGGACTCCGCGAGAAGAGACCATCACAGTTACACCTTGATTGATGTGTATTTTAAACAAGGTCAACACTCGGCATCAAGATGAGCTCAAATTAAAATGATACAATGCGATGAAATGATGTACTCGTCGAAGCGAACATTTCGGTATGCTACGCCCAAAAGCAGACCACAGGTGCAAAGTTATGGCATGATGAAAATGCAACAAAATATCTGCAGAAATATGACTTAGAGGATATCGGGGAGGAAAGTCAACCCTTGGTGGATCTGGATCCAGGCCTTGGCTCGAGTTATTGTGGCCTTCATGGAAGGAGGAAGGAGGGCAGGGGCCGGCAGTGCCAGTGGCCGTGTGCCAGGTGGGGCCAGTGGGGCAGCGGGGCAGTGGCAGGCGCCTCCGTGATGCAGTGTGTGTGTGTGTGGCAGGCAGCCAGAGGCGGGCAGGCTGTGAGGGCAGCGGCGTGTGGGAGGCCTGGGCAGGAGGGCCCGCTGGGCCAGCCAGGCCTCGCGGGATCCGGCGTGAAGTGGGCGCAGGGGTGCCACGTGGCGGACCTCCGGTTGGCTCTTGGCGGCAGCAGACGCAGCGTCGATCCGATCCGGCGTGTCGGTCTTGAGGGAGAAGGAGGCGGGGAGCTAGGGTTAGGGTGGATCTGATCCGGGATTTGGGGAGGGTGTTTTATAGGTAGAAGGAGCTAGGAAGCTCCAAATGAGGTGTAGTTTTCGCCCACGATCGTGATCCAGCGCCGGAGAGCATGGAAGTGACTTAGATGGTTTATTGGGCTTTTTGAAGGGGTGTTGGGCTGCAACCCAAAAGAGGCCTTCTTGATTATCGGTTAACCGTTGGAGTACCAAAGCGAGCTCCAAATGACCCGAAACTTGACGGTGGTCTACGGTGGTGTACCAAGGCCACTTGACAAACCTCGGTCCATTCGAGAAAGTTAAGTACCGCTCACGGAAAAATGTAAAAGGGCGCCTTGGGGACATAGGAATGTACGGATTGCAAAAGCGGACAACAGGGGAAAATGCCGGAATCATAGAGGCGAACACGTATGCAAATGAGATGCACATGATGACATGATATGAAATGCATGACATGGACAAAATGCAAAGCGAAGACAAAAACCCAACCACGGAGGAATATCATATCACAATGCGAAAATGGCAAGAGTTGGAGTTACAAATATGGAAAGTTACATCCGGGGTGTTACACTAACCTACCCTATTTAGAGCGGTGGAAATCGGGCGATGGATTGTCCGTGTAATGGGTAGACAGTAATTTCCATCTCCCAAACACTTGGCAGACAGCCGACATGGGAGTGGACATTTGCTGCTTCTTCGAATTTTGTGACAATAAGCATCCACGTTTACCACAGCAACTAAATTGAATCCACTATATGAATCTTTATAAATCATTCTATGTGTTTTATATATCTTCAAAAGGGCTGACAAAGATGTATTCCTTGTCATATATGAATATGGTTTACAAATGCGATACTCAAATTCAAAAACTAGTATCCAGTTTAAGGTGA
This sequence comes from Aegilops longissima, assembly GCA_021605205.1. Classification (NCBI taxonomy): domain Eukaryota; kingdom Viridiplantae; phylum Streptophyta; class Magnoliopsida; order Poales; family Poaceae; genus Aegilops; species Aegilops longissima. The sequence continues at coordinate 37,566 of JAHIAM010001475.1, forward strand.
ATTCGAATATTTGGAACACTTCATGTCCAACTCAAATGTCACATGCAACATAATGTGTACTCCCATTTAGATATGTACACAAGCGATGTATCAAGATTCAAATACCGAGTCAATCAACCAAGAATGTACAGAACTAACAGACATATAAACACTTATAGAGTATATGGATCAATAATATCAACTAACATACATAAGCCAGGCCGTTGTACTTTTTTTTGCTACGACAGCGTCGTTTTTTTAGCCAGCATCTTGGCCCTTCCCGATGCGTGCCACTTATGGTATGTCGGGGATGAGCTGATCGTGCCCCACGAGCACCTATGGGACCTGGGTCCCTTGTGGTTCGGAGGGGAGCGGAGATTGCACAAAGCGCATCAGGCGGCGCCTGCGAGGGGTTTACCCAACGGAGCTCTCGGAGAGATAATACTCCTCTTGCTGCTTTGTGGATTCTCTTGTGTTCTTGCTAGGGAGCAATCTGGCTACAAGACCTAACTGAGTGTGATGAACTATTTGGAGCTGGACTAGAAACCCAGCCGAACCCCTCTCGTTGCCCTCGGGCCTCCTTTTATAGGTCAAGGGGTTACCACATGTGGCAAGTAGACAAGGTTACAATGGTAAAACATAGGTTGGTACAACGCTTTATGCAGTGTCGATAATCTATACCTAACTCGGACGACAAGGGACAAGAGTCATCAATGCCCGTCTCGATCGCCGAAACGATTGTACGAGGACCGTTAAGTGCGCCTCCGTCCGCCCACGATGGTAGCTTGTCGGTGCCGTCTGTCGCTACTCCCGCTGGCTGCATAGCCCGTCGACCGCGTGCCAGGAGAGCCCCATGGTGACACGTTGGCGGGTGAGCTGGGCGGAGATGAAGAGGTCGCCCGCCCGGCAAGCGCCTCGCCTTGGCGGAACCTTGTCGCTTGGGGTTCAGCGCCCGCCAAGCCTTCCCGACAAGCTCCTCTTGGCGGGGCCTTGTTTCCTTTATACTGAGTGGCCTTCCGGCAAGCTCCTCTTGCGGGGTCTTAATTTCTTTGTTCTTGAATGGCTCTAATGGGGCGCTAGGACCTTGGCGGCCGTCAAGCCGGCCCGGCCATGGGGGCGCTGCAACTGTCCGTGCGAGTTGAGGTACTAGGGTACCCTACTCTAATCTACCCAGCAGAGCCCCGAACTGGGCCACCTGCGCGTAAGCTCTGTTGGGCGAGCCCAAAATAGTGCAGTAGCGTGGTCTTGATTATGCCGTTACTCGCCTTGGACCCATCCGTCTCCCACGAGCAGCCTTAGCGTCAGACGTGGCGTCTTGGGGAGATCGTGGGGCTTTCTTTAATGGGAAAAATCGGGCAGCGTCCCTCTCCCTTTATAAGCGGGAAACCGGGCGGGGCGCCCACTTGCCCTGTTGTCACATCGGAAAACCCCGTCGCTTTCCCCTTCCTTCTCGAGCCTGAGAGGCGGCGCTCCGCCCCCACGCCACGGTGCCACCCGCCGTCGGCTTCCTTCACCACGACTCCCTATGGCTCCGAAGGCCGATAAGGAAAAGGCGTGAAATCCCCCGGCGCAGCGGCTCATGGCGCTCTTGAAAAAGTGGGCCCTCTTGACCCCCCCTCAGCAGGGGAAGGAGCTGCGGGATATGTACTACCTCTTACAGTCGGCGGTGACCCGGGCGCATCCAGCGCCACGAGGTCATCTCCGCCGCCACATCTGCTAAGGTCTCCATGGGTACCCTTTCTTGCGATTTTCTTACAGTGCGGGCTCTGCCCGCACTTTCTGAGCCACTACGTGATGTCATGAACACCTATGGCCTCCGCCTTCTTGACTTCACTCCCAGCATGAATCCTCACCTTGGCGTTTCGCACATCTTTGCGAGAACTTTGTCGGGGAGTCCACCCAAATGTCGCCCTCTTCGCCATTACTTCTCACCCAGCGTAGAGAGAGAGAGCCTCTTGGAGGAATTGCATGGACCTCTAGGATCGGCAAGAAGGAAGCGTATCTTGACGGAGAGTTCTTGCAGCAAGTGGGAGGAGTGGAGGGCTGGTGGTGCTGGATCTTAGAGGAGGATCCACACCTTTTACTGCCTGCCATAGACCCCTATAGTTAAGTGGCAGCGATTGGAGCAACTTGGTGCGGAGGGCGACAAGTTGAAGATTGCCACGACTAGGATTTTCGCCTCCGGCAAGCAGGGCTTACCGTAGGGGCAGTTAGCGCGGACTTCCTTCGCGCCGCATTGCACCCTGCGGGGAGAAAGGGAGACCTGCTTGGAGTTCGAGTCTGGCGGACATCATGAGGCTGCGTCCGGTTTGGTGGAATTTCACCACCACGGAGCTTGGCGGCATCTTTGCGGGGAGCTGTTCAAGCTGAAGCGGATAACCTGGATGGTGCATGTTGCGGGGAGTTGTGCCCTTGTGCAACAACTTCGTCGCTTGATAGCATCCGCGATAATGCCGTTGTGTGATTCCCATGGGATCGTTCCAACTTGGCGAGAGCCGCCGATGACATAGTGCAGCGGTTCTTGACAACTTATGCGAAGTGCCGATCCGCGCCCGGCGAAGAAGCGGCTCACCCGCGACACCACTGCTTTCCGGAGATGGCGCGCATCGCCCAAGATTGGAGGAGGCGCGAGGCCGCTGCCGCCCGGCGCGTTTGGGTTCCACGGTCGAGGAGGCGAGAGAGGTCGAGGCGGCAAGCCTTGCCGACCAAGAAGAGTTCATCGGTGAGGAGGAGCAGGCCGAGCCCGACAAGCGACCAAGTGAGCCTGCGGCGCCTCTCCTCCGCCGTCAAGTAGCTTGCCGCGGGAGGAGCTCGCCGCCCGCCAGAGGCGTCTTGGAGGACCCGGAGAAGTGGCGGGGAGCACTGCAGTCCAGCAACCGCCTCGCCGCCCGGCCAGCTCCACGCGACAAATCTTGTTGCCTTGGGGCGCCCTCATTCCCTTGTGGCAGGCAGGCGAGCCCTCTGGATGGCCCCTGCACCCGCCAAGCGCCCGGAGGAGTCCTCTCCCCGATCCGTCGTATTTGGGCGAGTTTGATCTCTCGCCCTCAGCTCAGGAAGAAGAGGAAGAGTAAGATCTTGCCGCTGCCATTTGTAATCTTCAATTTATTGCTTTATCTTCTATCGGTGGTTCCACTGAATTTTCTTCTTGAGCGTCAGCTCGAGAGGAGCACGAAGAGGCCAAGACTCGGTGGTTGTCGTCTCGGACGACTCCTACAGCAACAACAGGGGCACGTCCGAGACTCCTTGCGGATCGGCAACCCTTCAACAGAGCAGCCCCAGCACATCCCCGAGTAAGTATCTGGTATGCTTCCCGTGGTTAAGCGGCGCTTGGGTGCTTTTCCGTTACTTATATCTGGTTTGTTGGATTTTGTAGGGCGAGCAGCCACATCATGGAGCACGGAGGCTACCCGATGTCAGCCTCATCGAGGAGGCCTCGGAGGCCGCTCGAGATTCTGCTTGCTTCCTTCGCCACCAAGGGAGGATTCTCCGCCCGAGGCGCTCTCGGCAAGGAGGCTTCTCCGACAAGGGAGCTTCCCGACAAGGACTGGCGTGCGACCCTCCGGTGGTGGAGGCGCGACCACGAGCCCCCTGCAGGTAACCTTCTTGTCTTTATAGTTTTCCTTGGGTTCTACTCTTCGTTTCTCTCTTTGAATATCATTTTGATTTGCTTCCTCCTTGACCACCAGATCCATCTGCGGAGACTGATGGAAGCCGAGGCTGCCCGGCGAGGAAGGCGCCTGCTTGGCAGTGTCGGCGCCGCCAACATGGAGGAGGAGGAAGCTGGTCTTGACAAGCCCTTGGCCCGAGGAGGCTGCAAGGCTCTTTGGCCTTGAGGCTGGGGAGGAACCAGCGATCGCCAGCGGCCCGGAGGCCGCATGGCGCCAGGCTGCGCCGACCGCCGATCCTCCGCCACCGATGCCGCACAGGACTCGAGGAGCCCAGCCCGGCGCCTACACAAGCCGGTGAAGGTGTCTTCATCAAGCTCCCATGGGCATCAAGCTCCAGGCGCTAGCGAAGGGAGACCCGATCGCGGGCTGCTTGCCTCCGCCGGGCTGTCGCTAGTTGATGCCGAGCAGCGGCGGTGGTGAGCCGAGAGGAGCAGCTCCTAAGGAGGTTGCTGTCCCTCTACGCGCCCGACAAGACAAGCTGGAGTCGAGGCGCTTGTCGCGGCGGGAGCTGACTTGGAGAAAGCGTGCGGAAGAGCTGCGGCAGCGCCAACAAAGAGACTCTCGGGACATAGCGAGAGGCTCGGGGCAGCTTCTGAGGCGCCTGACCTTCATCTGGAGAAGGCGAGGTTGAGGAGCAGCGAGGCTTGCGGTGAGAAGCTCTCCGCTAGGGAAGGTCAGCTGGCTCAGCGGAAGATCAACCTCGGCAACCGAGGAAGATCTCAGTGTAGCGAGCAAGCGATTAGCGGGCGCTCCGGGAGGCAAAGATGCTGCCGCGGCTGCGAGCCGCCAAAGGGAAGCTGGAGGCGAGGTGGCTCAGCTGGAGTCCACCCTCGAGAAGAAGTGCCGAGGTCGCCCGGGTTGAAGCGGCGTGAAGGCGCTTACACCCTCGGCGAGCTGCAAAGGTCGTTTGGCTGAAAAAGATCAAGGAGATCGATGCGCCAAGGGCGTCAAAGCGGATCTGGAGATGAAATTGACCACCTTGGCGGAGGCGTTGAGCAGCGCCCGGAAGGCGGGAGGCGGGCCTGCTGGAGAAAATCAAGGCCACCGAGGAGTTCTTTGTCGAATCTGTGACCGCCGAGAATAATCTTGAGACAGCGTAATGCATTGGACGAGAAGGTCTTGTGACACCGCCCGGCATCCATAATGGCTGATAGAGTTGGGGATGACAGATCTTGGATATTCCGACGAGAAACTCCAACAGCGTCAAACTCAGCCTATTCTTCAAAGGCGTGTTGGCGGGCATCCGGCGGCTCCGGGATGAGGTTAAAACAAGCTGGCGGAGAATCTGCATGAAATCTGTCGAGGCTCTCCGGAAGGTGTTGATGAAGGTGGCCTTCCGCAACCCGAGCGTCGACTTCTCCAAGGTCCTCAAGTCCCTGCCTCCATCCGCCCGATGTTAGGCGCTCAAGACCCTTATCGCACCCATTGTGGACAGGGTGGAGTCAAGAAGGCTCGAGGCGACCGCGTGGACTAGACCGCCAAGTCAATCTTTCTCTTGTCATTTGTAGATCATGTTTTGGGAGAAAAACCTATTAGATCTGCGACAAGTTATTATGTAATATACACTATCTTAGGCCATCGAATGCAATGTTATTTCCTTTACTCGATTTCTTCCCTTGTATGTTTCTACCCTCGCTTTCGGGGAACTTGCGGTGCGAGCACCCTTGCCCATGCGCCGAGTCTTGGAACTTCAGCAACTTCTTTGGCGGGGTCGCTACCGACAAGCAACCTTGTCGCGGACTAGCATGAGCTCGCTTAAATTGTTGGCGGACTCAAAACAAAGTAAAGTAGCGACCAGTCCACGATTTGGTTCCTCCGCGCCTACGGGTTTTCCATACAAAGTACTATCGTTCGAGGAAGATAACTCGAAAAATTAAAACTAGTGCGCAAACTTAGCAACTTAGCTTTTACATTGTCCGTCTTCCGGCAAAGCGGCAGTTCCTCGGCGATGCTTGTCGACCCCACCACTTATCTCCTTCTCCCCGGTTAACTTGTGGGTGGATGAACCTTCTTCTTTGTTGAGAAGAAAGAAGAAAAAAGTTATGGAGCCCAATGGCTCGTTATCGCTTACGGGTGCGGGTGCTGCACAAGATGTTAGTAAACACATGCATATTTGATTATGAAGGCATGTATTAACAAAAATATGTGCAACCATAAACTTCTTGATGCAGGGAAGTGCGCTGGCTTTGTACAAAAGATTACATGCAACAGCGGCAAGACTTGTACAAAGGGTGGTTGCGGAGCAGGTTCGACAACGCACCCTCATGGGTAAAACTTGCGAAGATGCTCTATGTTCGAGGAATTGCTCACGGAAAGCCGTCTTGGTCTCAAAGCGGACAGCGCCCGGGCCTCGTGACTTCGTTTTACCCGATAAGGGCCTTCCGCCGGCGTCAACTTGTTGGAATTCTTGGCGGATTGAGCGGCGAAGAACAAGGTCGCCTTCCTCGAAGCCGGCATTAACTGCGGCTATGGTAGCGGCGCAAAAGCTTCTGATAACGAGCAGCTCGTACAGCAGACTGAAGGCGATCTTCCTCGAGGGCAGCAGCGTCATCTTGTCGCGGCTGCTCTTGCTCAAACTCATCATGGCGAGCACTCGAGGTGACCCGTATCTGAGTTCCGTGGGGAGAACTGCCTCGCTCCATAGACTAGAGCAAAGGGTGTCGGCGGTGGCTCGATTTGGTGTCGTCTGATCGACCAAAGAACCATGGCAGCTCCTCGATCCGATTCCTTCCGCTTGCGCAGCACAGCCGAAAGTTCGGTCTTGAGTCCTCGCAGCGCCAGCGTTTGCCCTCTACCTTGACCGTTGCTTCTCGGATGAGCAGCGGAAGCCAACAGATCTTGGCGTAAGATCTTGGGCGTCTTGCATGAAGGTGCGACTTCGTGAACTATGTGCCGTTATCGGTGATGATCGGTTAGGAATCCCAAAATGGCAAACAATTGACTGAAGAACTTGGCGGTTTTGTGCTGTCACCTTCCTCCTGGTTCCACTTCCGGCCACTTTATGAACTTGTCGATTCACGGCGTACAAGTATCAAAGCCCCGACAGCTTTCGGGGAAGGGCGAGATGTCGAAACCCCGGACGAGAAGGGCCAGGATAAAGGGATCGTCTGGAGAGCTTGAGCTGGCTGGTGTATCATCTTGAATGGGCCACGCTTCACACTTGGTTACTTGTGCGATTGCATCTGGAGGCTTCGGCGGAAGAAACCTTGCGGAAGCTTTGCGGCAAGTGCTCTTCTTGTCCAATGTGGTGACCACATATGCCTCCGTGTATCTCCGCCAGCAACACATCCATCTTCGGCAAATGCACTTCAATTTCACTCCGTTGAGTCTTCTTACATGCAGGATGTTGTCAACAAACTGGTACATACTTATTGTCGGGCTACTTTTCCGCTTCTTCTTGCTCTTGGGAAGTTCTCACATGCGAAGAAATGGGCGATCTTTGTGCCCATGTTGGAGCACGTGGCTCGACAACAAGGACTGAAGGCTCATCTATCACTGCGGGACCATCGGCTTCTCGGCAAGGACCTGCGGGTCCATGAACTCGATGATCCCGTCAAGCTGCGGAGCTAAGCTTGTCGGGGCGTTTGCTTCAACGATACAAAGCAGCGTGGTTTGTCGAAGCAGACTGCTCCTCGATGATATTTGCGTTGGTTTAGGGACCTTCTTGGCGGCTTGAAGAGCTCTGCCGGAAAGTAGTCGCCGGAAACCAATTTTCTCTTTTGCTGTCCTGTTGATGGTGTCACGGTTGGCTGAGTCAGCTTGAGCACAAAAATCCCTGGTTCCACAGTAACTTAAGTGCGGCACATTTGGAGAGGCCATCGGCTATATCATTACATGCTCTTGGAGCGTGTTCCATTTGCGAGCCTTCAAAGTGCTCTTCCAGCTTCCTCACTTCATCGTCACGCTTCCATCAACGGACTCGGTAATCTTTATTTACTTGGCGGACGACAAGTTGTGAGTCTCCCGACACAATGATCTTTATTATCACAAGCTCCACTGCAATCCTGAGACCGGCAAGCAAGCCTTCATACTCTGCAGTATTATTTGTTGCTTGTTCCTTGGGAAAGTGCATTTGGACTATGTATTTGAGGTGTTCCCGGTGGGGTGCGATAAGCAACCGCCCGACACGGCGCTATACGAAAATCACCGTCAAAGTACATCAGCCATTCTTTATTTGCCTCCTTGACGGGGATGCTCGTCTCCGGAATCTCTTCATCCTGCGTTGGCGTCCACTCTGCTATGAATTCTGCCAATGCCCTGCTCTGGATAGTTGAAGTGCTTTCAAACTTGAGACCAAAGCTTGACAGTTCCAGTGCCCACTCAACAATCCTGCTGTTGTACGGATTTTGCAAAATCCTCTTTAGCGGAAGCAGTGACAAGCTGTTATCTCATGTGCTTGGAAGTAATGGCGCAGCTTTCTCGAGGCCATGAGGGGCGGCAGCTTACGCACGCAGTACCTCGATCTAGCCCCTGCGGAAGGGGCCGACAAAAGTGGTAGGCGCTGCACCATCCTCTTCCGTATCTTATGCAACCTCGCTGATCCGTCGTTATCGGGACGGAGCTTGATAAGCGAAGCCCCGGCTTGTCATTGGGCGCACCTGCCTCGGTCGGCTGGCTCTTCATCCGCCTCCCTCTCCGCTACTAACAGCACTAACCCTTGATTGGTGGCTGCTATATCAGCAACAACTTCTCTTGTGGCTTAGGTGCGACAAGTGATGGAGTGGAGGACGGTATCTCTTCAAGTCCTGCAAGCGCAGCCTCCGCCGAGAGTCCATTTCATTGGACCTGCCTTCTTCAAAATCTTGAAAAATGGCAGAAGCGCGCTCAGCAGACTTAGAGATGAACCTCTTGAGGCAGCCCGCATAGCCGGCAAGCCTTGACATCCTTGGCGCTTTGGTGCTTGATCTGCTCAATGGCTTTGATCTTGTCGGGGTTGGCTTCAATTCCCGGCGAGATACAAAGAACCGAGAGTTTGCGGAAGGGACTCCAAACACGCACTTCTCGGGGTTGAGCTTGAGGTTGATCTCGCGAGGTTTGAGCGTCTCATCAAATCTTGAACCAAAGGTTGCCTGTCTTTGCTCTTGACCACTATGTCATCCATGTAAGCTTCTACGTTTACGTGTGTCGAGGTTCAAAAGCATCATGGACTACCCTTGCAAAGGTTGAACCAGCATTCTTCAAACGAAAGGCATCCGTATAAAGCGATCGTGCCACATGGTGTGATGAATGCGGTTTCTCTTCATCCTCTTCTGCCATGAAGATCTGATGATATCCTGAATATGCATCAAGAAATGAAAGCAGATCGCATCCGGTAGTGGATTCAACAATCTGGTCGTCTGGCGGCAAGGGAAATGGGTCCTTGGGACAAGCTTTATTAACATCTGTGAAGTTAATACAAAGTCTCCATTTCCCATTAGCCTTGCGTACCACTACGGATTGGCCAACCACGTGGGGTGGAGGACTCCTCGACAAGCCTGCTGCTTCCAATTTCTTGATTTCTTACGCTATGAACTCTTGGCGCTCCTTTGCTGTTTCCTAACTTTTTGCTTGCCGGGCCTCGCGTGAGGACAAACAGCTAGGTGGTGCTCAATTACTCACAGGAACACGGGGATGTCAGATGGTTGCCATGCAAACACATCGACATTCGCCCATGAGGAAAGCAAGAGCTCGCCTTCCTATTTAGGATCAAGCGTGGCTTGATGGTGAAGAGTACCACCGGTGCCGTCCTCCTTGCGAGCACTTTCTTGGTCTTGGCGGAGCTGCCATCGTCTTGTTGCACTTGCGGTGGAGCTCGATGGTGCGTCCTCGGCGGTGGCGCAGCACTCGAAGAGGTGCGCTTCTTTGAGTGAGCAGTGCTCTTGCGGACCTAGTGGTCTTCTTCTTCGCCCGGGAGCAGTGATAAGTGGTTTGCTATTTGTCGGCTGCTGCATCGGTATATCTTGTCGGCGAGATAAGTGCGTCTTTCTTGTCGCCATGGACAGAAATGGCCTTATCGGGCGGGCATCTTGAGTAGGTTGTAAGCATAATGAGGCGGCCATGAACTTGGCGAGTCTGGGACGAAGTATGCCATTGTAGGGCAATGGGAAATCGGCGGCGTCAACGTGACCCTCTCGGTTCTGAAATTGAGCTAAGTTGCCGAATGTTACCGACAGCGCGATCTTCCCCTTGGGCTTGCTCCTTCTGGGTTGATTCCTTGGAAAGTACCGGTTTCTTGAGCTCGGCTGTCGGGGATTTGAAGTTTACGGAGCACTGCGAGAGAGATCAAATTCAGGCCGGCCCGCGTCAACCAACAACATCTTTGTGACCTTGAGGTTGCGGATGGTTGGTGAGACCAACATCGGCAAACACCCGACCCTTGATGATGCGATCAGGGTGATCCTCAATGTCAAAGATGATGGGCGTCTGGACCGCTTGAGGTTTGTGTGACTCTATGGATGGTTACGCTGCATTGACCTCACGCATCCATTGCTTAAGTTGGCGGTGTGAGGTATGCGAGAGCACGCACCCGTCAGCATAAAGGACCTCTGTTGCCTTTTGAAACTCCTGCTCATCGGCTTCATCGTCTTCATAGTCCTCGTCATCTTCATCTTCATCTTCTTCCTTGTCGCGGCCAAGGGAGGTCATCTCCTTGCCGCTGCTTGGCTACTGTGGCGTCCTCCCGACCGGGTCTCTTCTTACTTGCCCTTTTGCACCTTCTTGGGCTTTCTCCTTGTCTACGCCAATCGTATTCAGCTTTACGTAGCTCAGCAGGCTGCTCGACTTTCTTGCAACTCTGGAGATCGTGGCCCTTAGTGCGGTGGATTTTCTGATCTTGCTTGTTGGAGCTGCCGGGCTTGTCGGCGGCCGCCACAGACTTAGCGGTCGGCGTCAGCGGCAACCTCCTTGCGAGCCACCGGCCTTGGCTTTGTTAGCGGCACCATCCTTGCGGACTGCTCGACAACTAGTACTTCTTGGTTTTCTTCCTCTGTTGTTCCGCTGCCGGTTATTCCTTGCAGGCGGTCCCCTCCTTGTCGACTCTGCTCCCACACTCTCTCACAGGAGTCTTCTTCCTTCTTCAGCGTGCACACTTGTCGGCCAGGCGTAGAGCTCGTGGCGTCTTTCACTTTGCACATCGCCATCTCCTCCCTCATCCTGCGATTTCGTACATTACGATGGAATGCACTAATCATTCTTCTTGCAGGGTGGGCGTGCAGGATGTTGTAGTGCACTCGCTGAATCTCTGGATGAATTCTTTGAGAGACTCCCCCTCCTACAGGCAAGCAGGTGGAGATCACTCTCCACAGCCATGAGGCTTGTGGCGCTGTGAAAGCGCCAACAAGCTGATGGCACAAATCTGCCAAGAAGAAATAGAGCCATCCGGCAAGTGCATGAGCCAAGATCGGCGTTTGGCTTGAGCACCAAGGGAAGTAGTTGGCGAGGATCTTGTCGTCTCGTCCCCGCGGCTTGCACGCGATGGTGTAGATCTTTGAGAACTCCGATGGGTGTGTCCTGCCGTCGTACTTCTCCGGCTTTGTCTGGTTTGAAGTTTTTCTTGTCGGACCACGGACTTGCGCAGCTCACGAGTGAGCAGCGGCAACCCACCGCGTCTGACAAGTCGCTGGTTCCCCTGGCGCATGCATATCGACAGTGGGCCCAGCGCGTTGGTCAGGATTAATGGCGCTTCTCTTGGCGCTCGTCACGGGTTCGGCGTCCTCTTCTGTCGTTCGAAGAACTTGGCGTTGGTCGCGGCGAGCTCGCGGATCCGGCAACGCCGTGGATCGCTGTCGAGGTGGATCCGTGAGTCGGCGATCTTAGCCTCCGGAAGAGGTGTCTGATGGGTGCACCCCTTAAGTCTCGTCGCCATCGGCTCGCGCCTTATCGCCTCGTCGCGGCTGCGAAGCACTTTCGGTTGCCGCGGGGCGTCGCGTTAGCAAAGCCGATGAGACTTTGGTGCAGCCCTCCATTAAATCGACCTTAGCCGGCCGTGGAGGTAATCTAGTAATGGCGAGCTCTCGCCAAGGCTTCGCTGGTGTGGTTGGCGGCAATGGCGTGCGGGCGAAGAGCGGGATGTGCTCGAACTCCTAACCAAGTTAGGAGGCAGCATCCGCCCCAGCAAATACCCCTCGTTCGGCATCTTTGAGGTGCATCGCGGGTCTCGAGTGCCTCGGGATCCTCAACAGCCTTGATCCAAAAGATGCGTATGGTGCCGTGGTATCATGGCCATGTCATCGCGCCTCACCTGATAGATGGGCGGTGCAGATTCGGACGCGGCGCCCGCGCCCGCGTTGTCTTTGGACCTGGCGGCATCGTGGGCTCTTCGGCAGCCGGTCCCTCCGCCGACGTTCGCCCACCACAGCGGCTCCGGTGGCGGTGGGTTCGGCATGGACAGCTCAGCTGCTGCCGAAGGCTTCTTCTTGAGCGCCATGTCGCGAGCGTCGATGGAGTTATTAGTGCGACCGCGGACGAGTTCCACAGCCTCGGCGCCCCTACAGCGCCAAAGATGTCGAGGTGACTGATCGTGCCCACGAGCACCTATGAACTGGGTCCCCTTGTGGTTCGGAGGAGGCGGAGATTGCACAAAAGCGGATCGGCGGCGCATGCGAGGTTTACCCAACCCGAACTCTCGGAGAATAATACTCCCTCTGCTGCTTTGTGGATTCTCTTGTGTTCTTGCTGGGGAGCAATCTGGCTACAAGACCTAACTTGAGTGTGATGAACTAAGCTGGAGCTGGACTAGAAACCCAGCCGAACCCCTCTCGTTGCCCTCGGGCCTCCTTTTATAGGTCAGGGGTTACCACATGTGGCAAGTAGACAAGGTTACAATGGTAAAAACATAGGTTGGTACACGCTTTATGCGAGTGTCACGATAATCTATACCTAACTCGTCGGCGGCAAGGGACAAAGTCATCAATGCCCGTCTCGATCGCCCGAACGATTATAACGAGGACCGTTAAGTGCGCCTCCGTCCGCCCACGATGGTACCTTGTCGGCGCCGTCTGTCGCTACTCCCGCTGGCTGCACAGCCTAAACGACCGCGTGCTTGGGAGAGCCCGTGGTGACACGTTGGCGGGTGAGCTGGGGCGGAGATGAAGAGGTCTCCGCCCGACAGCGCCTGCATGTGGCGGAACCTTGTCGCGCAGGGGTTCGGCGCCGCCAAGCCTTCGACAAGCTCCTCTTGCGGGGCCTTATTCCTTCTAGCATACTGGTGGCCTTCCGGCAAGCTCCTCTTGCCGGGGTCTTCTTTCTTTGTTCTTGAATGGCTCTAAGGGGCGGCTGGGGACCTTAGCGGCCGTCAAGCCGGCCTTGACCATGGAGGCGCTGCAAGCTGTCCGTGCAGAGTTCGAGTACTAGGGTACCCCTACTCTGATACCGACATGGTCCATCTATACTACTACTATTGTTGAATACACATTCAGCCCGATTAGCATATTTGTAGGTGCAGCACAGCAATCCAAATGAAATTTCTCACGAGTCTTATCAATTAATGGAGACTTGTGCTCAAATAAAATTACAAACCAAAAAAAACAATTATTACATGATCTCTAAAACAAATGGTTTGATTGATTACATGAGCAGAGACAACACAAAGGTTATTCAACTATGGAAAGAACATTTCACCTATGATTTACCAAGTAGGAATTTAATTTCCTTTTTCCTTGAGGACCTTAACAATCTGGTCGGTCTCAGCTTGCTTCGTTTGAAATCCACCAAATATTTAATGGTTGTCTTGAGTACTGCTTGTGATTGTGCTATTTGCTTCCTCAACATGTCAACTTCATCTCTAAGTGCAGAACGCGAATCTCTTTCTACCACTAGTTTAGCCTCTAGAGCATCAGCGATTGGCAATTCATAATGCTACGATTGGGCGGTGCCACTTTGTTGTGGGATGATGCAACGTCCATAGGGACCTCGCTCTTTGATCTTAGGCTAACCTGTTTTGCCATTAAAGTTCCGATTGGATTCAGAAAAGTTGAAGTTAGCAAAACATCTCAAGCTGGGAGTTATAACTGACAAACCGGTTAAACAAATAAGGAATTAAAGAGTTTCAATTGAATGTTGAAAAGTACTCCCTCCTTCCCATAATGTAAGGCGTTTTTTAACACTATGCTGGTGTCAAAAGCGTCCTATATGGAGACGGAGGAAATGATTAATCTTTATCATTGTAACCTATTGCGGCAACAAAGCGGTTAAACAAACAAGTAGATATTTAAGTTAAAGGCAAGCAGGTAATTCTTAACAGTAAGTATCAAGCACATAGATAAGCATGAGTCTACAATATGATTAATAGGCTGTGCCATTATGTAATCGAGTAGCAAACTAAATTAAGCCAAACAACGTAATTGAACAATTTTGCAATAAGTGGCTAACTAAAATTCGAGAAGCGGGTGGCTGAACTTATGCTAGTTCTTTATGCGGAGCACTTACCGCAACTTCTTTTTAAACACAAGGTTGTACAAAGGTCCATGGCATCAATTGCTTGAGATCGGTCCCAATACTTCTTTCTTCCCACACCTGCATGGGTAAGTCCGAATGGTTAATCTAGTAAGATGGTGCGTCCTTGATATGTTATATGAGGACGTGTAGTCAGACTAGTTGTAGCCAAACACATCACACTGGCTTTTACTGTATATTTCATGCGATTACATTTGGCATATCGAGATCTAAGCAATCTACAATTTAGAAACATTATAACCGAGCACTTTTCCAGCCCTCTCAGGCCATCAGCGTTCCCGGCCGTCCGATCGTCACTTTCGAGCATTTTAACCGTCAGATTAGCTCTGAATCACCCGTACTCTGACTCCGTTCGCTAATAAGGATCGCTAATTATTCTGGGCCGCTGCTCTGGTCACTTTTTTGGGCATCAAAGGTTAAAGTGGTCCTAATGGGCCTGTAGCCCCCTCTCGTTCACCTAACGCACCGCCTGGCTCCTCCTACTCCCACCCCGACCTCTCCTTTAATTCACATCCTAGATCTCTCCTCTCTCTCGCCGGCGAAACATCTTGCGCCGCCACCGATGCGTTCTGTTCTGCTTCCAGCCCCTCGCGGTTCCTCGGCCACTCCCGTCCTTCATGGTGGAACAAAGCCTCCGTCTTGACCATGTCACCGTTGTCCACCTCCGGTATTCCCCTGAAGTGCAGTAGGGAGGGGCTCCGCCTTGTGGCGGCGACGAGCTCCACTCTCTGACCAGCGGAGGCAGTACACCACTGCATCTTGGATCTGATTTTTTTTCTACGAGTCCTTGGGCTCGCCATCACCAGATCGAGCACCCGATCCCATGCCATATCTATCATCCTCGGCGTGCCACACCGCGGTCGAGAACCCTCGTCAAGTACTCGCCAGACGTCGGGAAGTTTTGGCCAGGTTGTGCATCGCTTTTTTTGGACAGGTTAGCTCACCTGCACCTACCAATTTTGTACATCAGAAGAAATCTGAACCGCACTTTTCATACTTGAGTAACTGAATTTTATTGATCCAAATGATAATATTGTAATCTGTACGGACTTCCTGTGACCAACCCATCTTCTATCTGAGGCGTCGACTGGTTGTGATTACGATCGAGGAGAAGAAAATATACAATTCATTGTTGCCTTTATTGCGCTAGCATCAAGAGGTTGTTCATGTCATCAAAATGTGCAACAAGAATGAAAGTCAACTACTTTGCAACTTCTTTCGGTATCGAGTATGCCCTCTCATACACCACAATGTAATCATCAATTATATCCTAAAGATATGGGTTCACGGTACAAATAACATCTTATTGGGATAAAAATATGTTCATCTTATGGATTGTTAAGCTCCTATTTTATTCTCTATGGAACCCTCTCCTTAATTAAAACATGGTATCTTTTAAAAGAAATGTAAGACATGGAAGGTTGAGTTTGTGGAAGTATCATCACAAATGATAGCGAGCAAATTGATATTGGCAACACATAGACCAGAAAGCTTTCCAGCTGAGAAAGCTGCCCTTAGTTGTCAAAAATTTATTATGGTCTTGAATTAGTGCCAATAAAAATTGTCTTCTTACCGGAATCATTATATTCGGCATTCTCTTTCCTCTTAGGTTCATGCTGCCTACACATGCATCATATTCAGGGCATCTAGAAGTGCAAGTTGCAAGGTGTTCAGAATACATCATCAATAAATAAAAGGAACAGTCAGAGAGTAAAAGTCCCAGGACTGGTTAAGATATATTAACACGTTGATCATTTTGTAGTAAATTTTCTTCTCCTGCCCTGCAGTTTGTCCGTAACGTTTCCCTTCACTTGCAAATATAAGAGACACCAGAAATAATTATTACCTTGTATATGCTATTTTTTGCTTCATCTGCTCAAGTGAATTGGAAGAATTTTATATTATATGTAAGCCTAATTATCTCTGAAATATCAATATGGTGTTGTATCACTTGACGATTCCATAACATACAACAACGTCGAAGTGTTACTTGCTCATATGTACGGTGTTAGCATTTCTATCTTTTTATGGTTATTTCCCTATTTGTAGGAAACAATATTAAGTTTAATGCCAAGGTAACAAAACATGCATTATTATTTGGAATGAAGGCCCCCTTGATTCTTAAGATCTTTAGATGAGTGGTTGTTCAATATTTTGTGGGCCTTGATTTCTAGAATGGTCTTTTCGTTACATTATATTTTAGAATAAACAGTTGTTACATTTCTTGGGATCATGCAAGTTTAATGCTTGAAGTGATGTACATTTTTACCGTTATTGTTCAGGTACCCACCCATGTGTGCATTTAATTTACTGTTAATACTTCCATTCCAACATCGATGTTATTTTGGCTAGGTGAAAGCAGATAGTGTATGCTCCATGGAGAGGTTTCTTTTTTTTGGATCAGCGCACGCTATTAACTAATTGTGTGCCTACCTTTTTTGTGATAGTTTGATATTGGTTAGACTCAGTTCGAACACTTTATGCAAGTTTTATATATGATATGTAAGATGTTGTGTGACTTCTTTTTGTCAGCCCTACACCTTCTATCCTAGCTGGTATACCAAGATGTTAATTAGAGAGTACTACTAAACATGAAACACTGCGTTATATATTAATTGGTTGCATGCCATGTTGAAATTTGCTTTCTTAGTTACGAATCGAGATTTCTTGCTGGTTCTATTTGTTATGGGCAAGGCGGACCGTGTCACTTTTCCTCTAATATTTCTACCATTCTTTCATCAAGATGGATGGCACGCTGCAATACGTCTTTATTTTTTGTACTGCATGCTCTTATTACGTGTGGCGGATGTCTAAAACATTGTCATCTCGGTGTTGGCGGGGAATTCAGATTGTTGTTGTATAGGTGATCTATATGATAGCTTCAAGATCAGCCTCAACAATTAATGGCAGGTTTATCCTACTAAGATATTCATGTGGAAAATGGAAAATATATTAGATATCTCGAGTTTTGAATGCCAAAAGTATTAATTCCAAAGTTGTTTCGTTTGTGTAGGCTTACACAGGTCAACCATCAATTTCAATAAGCTTGGAAATGCTACAATGGTTGTTTAGAGTAAGTTTTGCATTGGTGTTATACTGTTGTACATTTGCGTGTAAAATATTTTGTGCTCTGCTGGTTGTATGAAATCACCTTTATTTCCTCCTCTGCTCTATTGCAGTGTTCGGGGCTTCCTTAGAAATGACTAGAACCAATGTTCAGTGCAATTTTTTGATGGTCTCAAGGAAAGTGATGTTGAAGAATCAAGCGTGTTTCTCAATCATGATCCACTAATTATCTTGACCATGTTTTATGTCTTTTGAATTATTCAGTTAAAAGGTCATCAATTACTAAATTGTGTCTCAGGAACATCACGAACTTCGAATTAAGGACATCAAATGAAAGAATATGAGCTTTATCAACTATACTGTACCAATGAATATTCAACTATTCCATTACTTAAGAAACAAACTTATACAAATATCTGTGTAAATTCCTATCATTTTGTTACCAAAATGAACGGGCATGGCAACGCGTGCCATCCATGATCTAGTAGGATGAAAAGACTGGCATCCTTCACATTATTGGTGAACTCAGTTCATAGAAACAAGCAATTCAACCATTACGTGGGTAAATCAAAAGCGCCCTTTGGAATATTTTTCACTATCAATCATACTGCATAAAAAGGCGGCGCCACCATAGGGGCTGGTATGGGCGGCGCCTCGGTGGCTGGAAAGTGTGCACCTAGTTTGAGTCGTCGAGGTTATTACGCTAGTTTTGTTAGATCCCAGCATGCGACAGAGCAATGTAAAAATGAATAAAATGTTTCAATTTGGATGGGCCAATAACATAAGTGCAAGGCAGGCCCTATAGCAGGCTCATGGCCCCAAGCAGCGCCTCCCATGTCGATCGACAGCAGGAAAAATCCCAATTCATTCGCTCCAGCCTCCGGTCTAGTTCGCTCCTAACCTAGCCATGGCTGGACAGACCGACACAGCACTTCCTCGCGCCCTCGTTGGAGGTGGTCGCCGAGCTTCAAGCGAGCGGAAGGACAAGAAGATGAAGATCCAACCATGGGTGTAGCCTGCGTGGGAGGCAGCGGCGGCCACGGGCATGGCATCGAGCTTGCACAAACAACCCGATCGCAGCTTGCAAGAGTAGCATGCTTAGCGAGCGGTACATCACATCCCTGATTATATCTAATTCAACTCTTCAATTTCGGCCAATAGTTAAACTGACGGTGTTGTAAAACTGCTTGTATGTAGGGAATCTATGAGAAAATTAAACCAATTTCTACTTATTTATAACTCCCCAATCAATCTTGAGGCTGGCGAGGTCGATGTATCTAATCAAGTTTCGGTGCAAACATACAAGCTCATGTTGTTCTTGAGCCTGAAGTGTCTAATGAACAGACTGCTAATGAAGGATTTGATGCAAACATTTACATACTCCTGGTGATGCACATAGTGTCTAATGGGGATCTAATGCAAGCATTTTGCAAGCTCATTGAAGGATTTAGTGTCTAATGATGATCTACTATGTTGAGAGAGCAGATTTGCAGGCATTGATGACAAGCAAATTATAGTGCATTTTCATAGCTTGAGGAAGCGTCGAGGCCATCTACGAGAAAGTCCCGTATCATGACAACATAGCATAAATACTTTTCTAATCTATTGTTTGAAACTATTCGCATAATTGTGCAGGATAGATATATTGATATGCAGTTTGCGCACTGGTTATACGTGCAATTACACTTTGATATTTTCAGCCAGAGAACGAATAATTCAAGCAGGTATAGACCATTTTTGTAGTCCTTGTACACCATGTTGCATTTTGTGTTTTTTGGTGCTTGCGTAATTTAGTGTTTATAATCTGAACTACTTTGGATCATTAGCTGGTTTTCAAAGTGCATGTAGCTTCACATTTCTCAAGTTATGTTGATATCCGGAGTGCAAGTGCCTTATTTTTTAAGTTAAATGTTAGCCTGGTAACTTGAATTAGTGGATCAGCCATTGCACACAAATCATACCACGAATGCTGGTCTGAATTAAATGAAATCAGGGACTTCGCTAGCTCGTTGTACATGCTCCTGCAGCTCTGCTTGCGCTTGGGATGTTCCATGTACAAGTCCATGTTACCACTTACTTGGATGTGCGGGCCTTGTGCTCCTTGCATCCCCCTCTGCATTTTTACACGGCGAATGGTTGATCAAATAAGAGAATCGACCTTGATGTTGTCTTGAAGGACAGGATACCTACAAGGTTATCTGGTGTGCGGGATGTGTACGGATCCGTAGCCCGTCATGCTTTGCTAAAAATGGATTTGCTTGTTTGGATGATATCTCGGAAGAAATAAGAGTTAAAATCAGAGTTGCATAGGCGTGTAAGCTAAGAGAGCAGTGAAAGGATATCAAACATTGTCGGAATAGTGCACAGCGGAGTGATGTGTGGATACCTAGTTCGAATGGCGTTTGGGCATGCTCGCCTAGCTTCAAGTCTGAGTCACTTGAGCTGTTGAGGTGATCTTATTGGCGTTATGCGGCAGCGCCGCGGATGCAGATCTTGAGTGGCGATGGGCCTTCTGATCACGGTGGGCGAGACCGTTGGTGAAGCTAGCGGCCTCGAAGCGGAGGTGCGATGATGTGCTCGGTGAAATAGCCCGGTGAGCTGGGAGGCGGCGTCGGTGAAGTGCACGATGCGTTGGAACTTCGGTGTCGTGAGGCACATCGGTTGCGGCGGCCGGCGTTGTCGATGGACCACCGGTGCGGTGGGCGAGGCGTAGATGAGGTAGCTCGGTGCGGTGGTGAAGCCGCGACCGTCGTCTTCGTCGTCGTCGTCCGGCACGAAGGTTAGGAGCGGTGGGGAAAGAGGCGAGATGAGAGGCGATTCGAGGATGGCGGCGAATTAGGGATTTGAGCAATCTGGGCGGAAGGGGCGATGGAGAAGAGATTTTGCGGGGCTGGAATTGGGGCGCGGATATTTCAATCCGAAGCGTGGGCGCGAACTTATATTGTCATCGTCCTTTTTTGGGGGAGGGGTGGGTGGCTGGGTGCTCTGGCGTCCAGATTCGACACCGCGACCACCCAGCAGGACTATGCTTGATGCCTTAAGGCACCTGCCTTTAATGTCCATGACATGTGGGCCCAACAGGTGGTTGGCCCACATGTCGATCCTGAAGGCAGTTGCCTTTAAGGCAACGCGGCGTCCACCCGACCACGACCACAGTGCACTGGTGCGCCTACATTTGAGAATGCAAGCGAATCTTCTTTCATTTGCAAGCGAATCTGTATGTATTACCATGCCCGTGTTTTCCTTGCAATAATTACTCATTCAAAACGAGATACTCCATCCGTTCACTTTTGTAAGTCGCTTCAGACAACTTAAAATGAACTATTTTGCACATTGTCTGAAATGTCTTCAAGGTCTTATAAAAGTGAACAGAGGGAGTACTATAAATTAATTAATGAGGAGTTATTTGAAAAAAATCAAAATGGTACCCACGCTAACGTGGATTAGAGTGTGTCACATAATTAGTTATTTGAATTAGAGTGTGTGTCACGTAGTTAGTTATTTGAATTAGAGTGTGTGTCACGTAGTGATCTCCAATTCTCACGTGGATTTCGCATTTCACTGTATCCACGCTACTTTTTTTAATACAAATTCATATGTATATGATGAACACCAAGGTAGTGAGAAAACTTTTGGATGAATTCAAACATATGACCTACAAAATAGCACAACAAATTGAGCCAATGTCAACTTTTCAAAACTTAGTATGACACGAATTCGAAATAATTACCCGTATGCCTGGTCCTCGGTTCAAATCTTACAATGTACACCGAATTGAAACATCGATATTAAGTCTCGTACTATGTACATTCAAATGTTGTTTTTAGCCCCCCCCTAGGCGCACAAATGCTACATACTTCTGTATCGGTCAATCTTCCTCTCTAACCACCTTAGCAAGCTATCGGTTTCCAACACCGTTCATTCTTTCTCTCCATGTTTGATCTCTAAGTCTCTCAACTACACAACCCCTTTTCCCTCCTGTTACCAAATGTATTTACCTCACACACCGCCATTGCACCCCATGCAGAGCTCTCCCCCCTCTCCCTCTCACCCTCTCGCGCTAAATACATGCATTGCCTATCTAGCCCCCCCAACCTCTCGTGCGCCTGAGCGCATGTTGTATATCTAGGTCACTCCCTCGAGACTGTCTCACTCTTTCTTAGGACGGCCAGGCCACACTCGCTCAATCTAGCTCTCTTTATCGAGTCTTGTTTAACCTCGTTTTCTTTCACACACAAATAATATATCTCCTTTTAGGGCCTCGATCGACACACTCTATACTCTCTCACATGATTGTCTATCTAGGTCAGTCCATCCAAGCCGCCACCACTCTTTCGACCTCATGGTGGGCCACGCTCCTCAATCTCTCTCTCTCTCTCTCTCTCTCTCTCTCTCTCTCTCTCTCTCTCTCTCTCTCTATCTCTCTCTCTCGTATGTCTCGATTTACCTCGCTCTTTCTCGGACAAAAGCGATATATCACCATGTTTGAGCCCAATTAGACCTATTCACATTGTATACTCTCTCACGCACATCGTCTATCTAGGTCACTCTCTCAACCCGTCTCACTCTTTCGATCCGCAGCGACCCTATGTGATTAGTTGACCTTGCTTCCTCCCGCACAAAATATATCTACGTCGTGAATGGATCATCTCTCAAGCTCTATCTTACAGCCCTCACCCTTACCAAAAGCTCAATCGGACAATATCTCTCGGAGCATATATATTTGTTCAATGAATGTGGGACCACACTCACTTTGTCTCTCTATCTATATGTCTCTCGATTGACCTCGCTTTCTCATACCGTATCTTCCACGCGTTGAAGCTACTACCTCTCCATCCCTCACAAAGCAGAGCTATTTACATTGCTAGGGCACTCCAACCTTGGATTAATTTGTGTAGGCATTTATTCGGTCGGTTTAGATTATATTTTCAGTAGCATTATTTAACTTCTCCAAAGCACCGTTGCAACCCATAACTCCCTAGTTGATTTCCCTCTGGCTCGGTCATCGCTCTCTCGCCGTCCTTTCTCGCCTTCAACGTCGCACCATGGTATTATTGAAAAAACTATGTTGTTCTCTTTAATTATTATAAATAAGCTACAAAACTACACACGATAGTCCACTTGGAATGGAACAAATTTCGACCCACAAATTAAAGTGCTACAAACTACACACGAGGGCCCACATGTCATGAAACAAATTTGGACCCATATACAAATTAAAAAATAAGGGCGAGGATCGAACATGCGACCGGGCCTTCAAGCACGCGTCAATAGGCAACATCGTAGAATAGCAATGTTTGTTGTACCCCCTTTGTTCACATAATGTTTTTATATTACCACAGCCTAATTAATGGATAACATGTAATATTATTTTTAGTACTATTCGCCTTCACTTACTGGTGGGTTCCATGTGTGCTCTCTCTCTCCTCCCCTTCTGCGTTTAGGCCTTGCGGGCAAACAGGAAGAACTTCATGGCGATGTTGCCGTTGACCATATCTGGGCGCGTTCACAAGTCCGACACCAGATTCACGTACTAGCAGCACTAGTCGGTGTATGCGTGCAATGCGTTAATTTGGAAGTATATTAAGTGCATGCGGATATTAACTACTAGGATATTATTTGCGTGTTGTCATGTGATTAGCACTATTTTGGCATGAAATTAACTGCCGCTAAGCGTGTTGGCGCTCGACATTGAAGCAGTCTAGGTGGTTGGATGACAAGGAATACATGTGGCTTGATGGCGTTTTATATTTAATTTGATACGGCTCTAGCAGAACATTCAATCGATCAAACCATACATTTCGTTCAGTCGACTCCGACTTTAAATTATCGATGATCGATATAAAATAAGCGGAAATGATAAGCGTTGGATTTTAATCATGGCAATCGAGCGTTTTCATAACAAATTTAGATTCAGCGGCGGCGGCGGGGCGTCTCGCGGTGAAGCGGCTCCTCTGCCGTGCTACGTGTGTCGTCAGACCCTTGACCAGCGGCGGCAGCGGCGTCTTGCGCCGTTGTTGGCGTACTCTGGGCGTTAGCCTAGCTTCAAGGAAGGCCAAAATGTTACGGACTTGAGCGAGTCAGCTGGCGGGAGGCGGTGGCGTTGGTGCAAGAAGCGGTCGGCGGCGGCCATCCATGCCGAGAGGGGCGCTGGCGCAGCGTGAGGGGGCGGCTATCAGCGGCGGCGGAGACATTCGTGTGCACGGGCACCGCTGCAGGCGCGCGTCGATGCTGCAGCGCATCTTGTTGGCAGGTGCCGAGCACCCGGCTTGCAGCGTCTTGCGTCGGTGCAGCGCAGCGCATGCGTTGTGGAAGTGCAAGCGCGTGAAAGTCAGCGAGGACCTCGTGGAACCCGTGGCATCAAGCTCGGCGACAATGTCGGCTCCCAGCCCATCAATGCCCGCGAGGGATGGTATTTGGCGCGATCGAAGGCGGACAGGAGGGCGGGGACGGTAGCGGTGTCTTCCCGCAAGGCCAGTTCAAGCTCGTCCCCAAAGCGCCTTATGTTCTTGAGACTCCGGCTGGGTGTCTTCCTCATGAAGCCCCGGAACACTAAGGGCAGACCATCGTGATGCGGCATGGCGTACGTTTAGGTCAGGCTAGTTGGAGGTAGGCGACAGGAGAATCGGAGAGGAAGAGAGGATTGTAGCGATACGGGTAGTGCGGGGTTGATTTTAAACTGCGGCGCGGCGACATTAAAAGTGGGAGCAGTTGGGGCGATGGTGGGGCGGCGGGGCGTGGTCAAAGGCTCGCCTCCCGGTGAGTCTGCACAGTGATCTGCTCACCGCCTCCCGTCGACTCACACGCTTCTTTGGGGCGGCACTGCCGATGAAGCGGGGACTCGTGGCGGCACGTAAGCATACGGTTTCAATAGTGAAAGCGTTAAGCCTTAACGTGACAGGTCTTTGTTCCAAAATACCTTGGCTCTTCATTTGTGCAACTTGTCATAAGCAGCTTGTCTCGAATTGAAGAAAAAACTTACGAGTAATATTTGTGCCATATCACATGACCATGCTCAGTTTCAAGAATTTATGCTCACTTTTGGATTTTTGAAATTTAAGATCCAGGATTGAAACAATATCATAACCTGCATCATGCAATAAATTTTCAAGCCGTACATCTGTCTGTTGTATTTCTTAAGAAAGGATTTGGTCAAACATTTTGCTTAGTTAAACCTCCTTTCCGGTTTATAGGGCTCAATTCAAAATCTCACCAACCAAGGTAGATGGTGAGTGGTGGAACAATTGTTGTAGTTTGCAAAACCACTCAATTAATGCACTTGTTTTCCTCAAAAATTGTGTTTGTGAATGCATTAATTGCAATGCATGCATGCATAAAGTACATGCATTGGTCAATTTTCTCTTAATACTTGCATGTAATGATTTATTGCACCTTGAAATCTGAACATGTGATGGGGAACAACCAAATTGAGACTTATAAAATGGGAAAACTAAAATTTTGAGATAAGCCCTATAAACCGGAAAGGAGGAGTAAAGGATAATCCCTCCGTGCGAGTGCATTGCACGATATATTAACTCAAGTACTAGGCACGAACAAGCGGGCTCAATTCTGTGCTCATCCGGTGTAGTAATAGTAGTACTAGGCAATGCAGTTGTGGAGTGACCTTGACGGCGACGAGGGAATTGAACCGTGCTCGACACGGTAGGTAACGTGTCTAGTTACTAAAGCATCCCTCCATTGTTCATCGGTAGTCATTATGGACCGGGGACATGAGGGAATTTCCTAGGGCTGGAATTCTGGCGCGGATATTTCGACTTGAAGCAGCTGAGGCTCGACTGGTTGGGGTTGCCTAATGTGCATACCACATGCGCCACGAAGGACACGGGCCCGTTTTTAGGATCAACACGAGCCAAGGTCTGGCTGATGCGCCGTTGGGTCCTACCATTTGAGAATCTGAAAGGAACCTTTTAAATTGCGAGCGAATCTATGTGTATTACAATACCCGTATTTTCCTTGCAAATACTAATCTCAGCGTGGTAATTGATTTATGTGAGTTGTTGAATTAGAGTGAATTTGTGATATAGTGATCTCAACGTGGATTTCACATTTCATGGTATCCTAGTAAGTTTTCAATGCAAATTCAAATTTAAAAGATGAACAATATGGAGGTGAAAACTTTGTATGTATCAAGCATATGACCACACACACACACACACACACACACACACACACACACACACACACACACACACACACACACACATACGAACACAACAACAATCCAATAAGTATAGTGCATCTATTTTTCCAACCCATGCATGTATGACCACGAGTTCAAAAATACTCCTTCTATTCCTAAATATTAGTCTTTAGAGAGTTCAACAAGTGACTACATACGGAACAAAATGAGTGAATCTAGACTCTAAAATATGTCTATATACATCCGTATGTGCCAGTCCATTTGAAGCCTCTAAAAGACTAATATTAAAACGAAAAAGTAAAATGTAAGACATCCATGGTCCTCAGTTCAATATTTAAAATGAACATGAAACTGAAACATGAATATTAAGTCTAGTACTACATACATGCAAATGTTGTGTTTAGGCGGAGCTATGATTGTCGAGGGTCAACCCCTCGACCTTAGATAAAATTGTGGAGCTCTGTTTAGGGTTGTTTAGATTATATTTGTCCCCACCCTCCCAACCACCGATTGGTTGTACACCCCCCCCTCCTCCCGGGAGAATATCATGTGCCCCCATACCTTAGATGCTATATGCCGTCTGAGTTGCTTGGAGCTTGTAGATCGAGATATAGCAGCTCACATGATGTCTTAATATTTTGCAGGAAACCTTGATGAGTTTGAGAATTGCACACAATTTGTACAAAAACTACTTAGATGCCCTTTGATCCCATATCCAGCGACCTCGAAGCTCGTATCACCGTAGCATCTAAGATGAAGGAGGACATCATATTCTCTGTGTGTAAGAATATCATGTGCTACCACACCTTAGATGCTTTGGTGATACAAGCTCTTGAGGCGTTGGTTTGTGACAACACCTCCTCGGTGGTTTGAATGTTTTTGCGAGAAAAGCCCCAAAAGAGTTGACCCTTTGCTTACAAGCACAAAGGCTGCTCGAGATGCCATTGGATCTCAGATCAAGCGACCTCCAAGCTCGTATCACCGTAGCATCAAGCTGCGATAGCACCTTATGTTTTCTCATGCGGGAGAGTATGAGGTGCTCCCTTTATGTAGATTCTATGGTGATCTGAGTTCACTTGAATCTAACGGCCCACAATAGGAGGTTTGAATGTTTTTGCAATATCTGGTGATAGAGTTTGGGAAATCTTGAGAAAGTACAAGTACTATGCATGTGCCATCGATCCTTGATCATATGACCTAGATGCTCATATCACCGTGGCGGGTAATTAAGCTGCGGGGAGCACCTAATATGAGCACGGGGAGCCGTTGGATCGAAGATGCAGCGGCACACACGAGGCCTGAATGTTTTATTTGCAAAAAAAACTTTGGAGAGTTTGGAAATGCGCATAATTACAAAGACTACTCCCAAGCCATTGGATCTCACTTCCAGCGGTGTAAAACTCATATCACCATAGTATCTAAGCTGCGGGGTGGATGTGATATTCTATGCGCTGTCATTTTGTTAAGTAAACTTGCAAAATCGTGTAACTTCGTGCCGTTACTTGTCTAACCGCGCAAAGTGTTTGTTCAAAAAACCATCCTACACTGAAATATCGGAACAACACACGGGGTCCCACTTGTCATTAATCAAATTTGGACCTAAAACTAACAAATCTGAAAGGCGAGATTGAGCGGCAACTGGACTACAAAGCGTAAGTCGATAGCCTGAAAAATGAGCGGTTGTTGGCTTTGTCCCATAACTTGATTTTATCTGATACTTGCGTTGAGTAGAGTAGAGGAGTGCCTCGTCAACACGTGCATGACCGTTGTCTCACTTACGGGTGGGTCCCAGTCTGCGATCTCAATCTCTCTTCTCTCCATCGTCTAACCTTTGCGGGCACACACGAAGGCGGCGCTAGCTTGCCATGGTGTTATTACAACTAAAAAAGCTTGGAAAATAGAAGAATCGCCTAGAACAAGAGATGTTGTGGCTGGTGAGGCCAGACTAACGTGCCACGTTTGCATGATGAAGTTGTGTGGCTAGTGGGGTGTTTTCGACCGGTGGCTGGGTCGAGTCGAACCATAGGTACTCGTCGTCGATATATTTTTACGCGCACATTTTCCTCCGTGCGAGGCGTGGCACACCCTACATGTGGTTTGGGGTCCTCCGGGTGGTGCGCATATATTCTTCTGGCGTGGGGCCGCCCTACCGCGTTTTACGGGTCCTCCTCGGTCGTGGCGCGAAGCAAGTAAATGAGTCATCAAATCACGAAAGACCACCTTTCCGCCCGGTACATCGGTGAAGCACGGTGGCTAGCTAGTTGGGCTAGTTCGGTGATTAGCTAGGCCGCCGCCACGTTTGTTTTCACCTTTTTTATCTACTTGCGGCGGGTAAATTTAAATATCCACCGCGGCGTTGCTCACGGTGTTTGGGTGCGGCAGGATTTTTAATTTTTGATTGGCGGGAGGGCGTGGCAGGATTTTTAATTTTTGATTGGCGGGGGCGGCGTGGTAGCAATTAGTCACGATGACTCCTTTGTAAAACCCTTTGCTCCCGGATGTGAGAAGTCATCGTGGTGTTTTACCGTGGTGAAAACCAAAAGATTCCCGCTCTCGGCTGGCTCCTCCGCCTTCCGTAGATTGCATTGCCTTTCAGCCGTTTACGCCCCTTTGCTTCCTCTCCCATTGCTTCTACTGGTGCCATGGCGGTGGCGAGATCACAGTCAGAGGTGGGGCGTCGACATAGGAGCTCCATGCCAGGATGTGGAGCTCGGGGCCAGGGCGTGGAGCTCCGTGAGCTCAAGGAGGAGGAGTGCCATGCTCCTCCGTTATGTGCGGAGAGTCACGGAACTTCAAAGCGGCGTCCACCACAAAGATGCTCGGCGTCGGCGGCGTTCTGCTGAGCGGGAGATCGATAGGCCGTCGGGGGGCCGGCTGGGCCAGGCGGCCGATCGTGGCGAGTCGAGGATCGCCCAGCCACTTGGTGAACCAAGTTGCCACGCCGCGTTGTGGCTGCTGCGATGCCTACCATCGTGCCGGTAGCGGCGATGCCGGCCGTCGGGCTAAACCCGTTCGACCACCGGTCGACTTCAGCAGCTGCGGCTTCGACCTGGTCTCCTTCTTCACCTATATCTCCGAGGAGCTGAGCCGTCTCCAGCGCGATGGTGGAGGCTAAGCTGGACAAGGAGGGGTTGCGCTGCCGTCACCGTTCTTGGGCGAATCCTTCGGGCTCCGTCACGGAATCCATTACGTGCCATTGGGCGCCGTCTTTGTGGTGGCTCCCGTCGGCCAAGGGGGCGGGCTCTTGGCGGTTGCACCTGCATCACCAATGTCGTGCGCCTCGAAGCGAGAGGACTTCGATGGTGTTTAGGCGCCCTCTGCATGGGCATGTCCATGTCTCGGCGCAACATGACCGTTGGATCAAACTCAGGCGATGCAGATCAGATCCTTTGTAGCACAAAGCGTGTGGGTGTGTTTGGTTGCATTCTCATCTCAATATAGTTGTTTCCTCTTAGTGTATTTTTGTCCAACCTACTTGTGTGGACTCATGCACCCTTCATGGTTCATGCACTCGCCAAACACCCAAAAGTGGGTCGAGAGGGAACTTTTGCTCCCATCCGTGCACCCTTTATACACCTGTCTAACACTATAGGATGTGCTTCATATGGTTCATGTTTAGTAGAGTCTTGTAGCACCATACTCTCCGTCTTATTTGTGGACCTAGTTACTGTAACATTGATCTCACCGTTCATTCTCGACCGAACAGTCAAAAAGCGGTACTATGTTACATATAGGAGTAGTTGGCATCGCACAACATCATTTATTATCGCCATATCTTACTACACTAGCAACAAGATTGTGTAATCTTGGCGTATGAACCACTGCACATGCCTAGTAGTAGGAGCATTGTGTATGTTCAAGTGGCTGCCGTGTTTCGCACTCCTCCGTCGTAAGAGTGGAAACGCTTGCTGTAATCATTTTTTTGTTCAGAATGAAAAACAGTGGACATGCTCTATTGTGCGGATCCTCCTCCAGCCATGCACTAAATTACTCACTTTCACCGACGTGTGGGACAGCGGTAGAGATGAAATATGGTTTCTGTTTGAATTAGAACCAGGTCCGCGGTGGAGATGAAGTTCTCAAAGTCATGCCGTGTGAGCTGGAAGACACGATGATGAGTTCTCTTCTGAACTATCAGCTGATGTGTCCTTGTCGCCATGTGTCCTGAACTAGTGTTTTCTTGTAGCATTTTTGTCGGCGTGTTCTCGAGGCTGTGCTTGACCACAACAATTTCCTGGTTGTGCCTTGATTCTGAAGGTGTGGTTCTTGTAAAGCTTCCCAAAAATTTGATGCGATCTGTCTTCATCATCATGTTTATGGTGGAAAGACCACTCTGTTAGGTTCTCAAGGTTGACAAGATGGTGATGGTGCATGTAGACATCTCACACGAAGTCCATGGCCTAGTCGGTTTTCGGGATTCATCCGTGGGTTGGTGTAAAGAAATAGTCTGCGAGTTTAGTTAGTGCAACTTTGCTTATGCGTAGTAAGTACTATTGTTCGATTACTTGATTTGTGTTTGTGAACCTGTATTGTTTATTAATCTTGCCGCTTTTGGTGTGTGGTCAGTCCTGAGAGCGGTCTATGTTAATGTATGTCCACTCAATTCATCTGTACATTTTGAAGTATCGGATCATATTTTTGTGAGGACGGTTTATCAATTATGGTTTACACTCCAATATCTGTATGCATTGCAGGCTTTATCGCACCACCAGGATTTCGGTCCATGGATGTTGGTCCATACGATTTGTCGGGACCTTTGGACTGTCACTGCTTGTGGGAGTAAGCGGGGCCCTGCATGCCACAGCGTGGTTGGACGATCAATCTTACATTTAGTACTTCAACATAGTGATTTCCTGGTAAGGATTCACTCGTGTCACATCAAGTAAATCTTATTGATTTCTTGTCTAAATCTTATTGATTTAATGTCATGTTTTCTTTCTTTTCCTGCAACTACGATGCAGGTTTTGCCATGTGACATTCATCACAGAATAAACCGTTTGGTTTGCTCTCGATAGCTATTTTGCAGGTTTCACTTCTTATGTCGTGTCGATACTTGAAGGCACTATCCATCACTTATATTCTTGGAAAAAATTGGATCGATCATTGTGTGAGTACAAGCTGAATCCCTATGATGAACTACAGTTTGGTTTAACAAAAGCATACAATTAGTCCTTCTCGCGTTTAAAAGAAATGAAGAAAAAAACTGGATCACAGTCACGGATCCTAGTCAAGTTAAGCTGATCATAGCGGACCGGACACGATCGCTTGTTGTCTCACTACAGATCGAGCACGGCGGTTGCTCTAGCAGCAGCGGCGGCGGCAACTCAATCTGATCCGGTGAGGATTGGGCACCGACCGCGTCGTGGATCAGTCTAATCTACGGAGGATCGGGCATCGACACGGCACCAGACTTACAAGGGCACCATCTCCGGCAGCGACGTAACCGGCACTGCACCAACACTTGCACTTGCATTTGGTCGGCCCATGCGGTTGCAACGGCAATGAGCCGGGCTGCAATTCCACTTCATATACCAAAGTCCTTACAAAACCGACATGTCCACCTTCTTGGTAAGCATTGGCCGCCCAAGTGCCGTTCTTTTTCTTTCCATGTTGTTTCACATGATTCACTGTGTTGATCTAACTGTTTGGGTATGTCTTCTTGTTTGCAAGCAGAGAATTCCTAGAAACAACGAAGTCGTTCAACTATCCAGGCGACATGACCAAGTTTCTCTTACCATCGCAGCCTTGGTGTGAATGAACCTGCTCAATATACCATAAGTACAAAGGATGGTGCATGATGATTGATGCTAAAGGATGGTCAAGGTTCAAATCTAAATCATATCTTGTAGTAGGGGATGATGTCAAAATCGAACTTTCTCGGCAAGGAGAGCTGGTCCAAATCAACTTTGAAATTCTTTAGTAGCGACGCAGGCTGCCCGAACTGATCTATCCTCAGAGAGATTTTGATGTAATAATCTGGCATGGTGAAACAAGTGTCTATGTGTATAAGTAATACGACTATATTATTTATCACATGGTATATCGTTGATAAATTGCAACTCGATTGCTGGTTAGGAAGCGTCGTTCGATTTCATTCCAACAGCTGCCGTGCTTTATTCAATTTTGTGTATTAAGCCTTGCGACGACATCTAAAACCAGCCTTGATGCCGATCGCTTGCAATATGAAAAGCGCTAAGGTAGAACACATGGGCCCCAAACATGCAGGGTCGGCCTGCGGCCCAAAGTCCAGAACCGTGAGCCTATCTGAGTATTATATTCTCATCTGAACCCCCATAATGCCCGTGCGTTGAGTATATTTCTCGGCAAGGTGAGCCTGCGATATAAAAGATTTGTATATTTCTTTCGGAGGAGTATCTCTGTCAAAAAATATATTTATGTAACTAGTTACTCCTGTCTTTCTACTTCCTTTCGCTGATATGTGGGGCAACCGACAGCAGGTCCACGTGCCATATGCACAAATTAGATTGCACAACTTCACGGTAGACACACCCCGGTCGTAGCGCCTCGATAATACCAATGGTAGTCAAATCACAACCCCCCCTTTCCGGCTTTAGCGATGGCTGGATGAATGACAACAATATTTCACTTTGGGCTGAACCCCTTCTCCCTCGTCGCTTGTTCAAAGAAAACCCCTCTCGGCGATTGCATAGGGTTTTCTCATGGAGAACTCAGTGCAATTCTTCATCCATCCCGATAAATCCAAGTCCCTTGGTGCGAGTAATCCTAGGATGGCAGCATATGCATTGATGCATTTTCTTCGTCTTGAATCTAGTGTGTTTTAGGTTGCGATTGCCCAAAGTCGAGTACCCTACAGATTTACTGCGCCCTCGTGAGGCATACACTTGTTCCTTCTCATCCTACCACAACATTTTGAAATCACGCGGTGTGTTCCTAGAATCCTCTTCTCTATCCGGGAGGGTGGGGTTTTTGAACATGATGTGTTGTCATATTATTTTCCTGCGGTGTATTATTTGCTCTGCGAACACATGTACTCAAGATGCTCGGCCTTGCCATAGCTGAATACACTAGTTTAATGGTCACAATGAAGACAAGCCATGGATATTACTTCGAGTTGGGTTCATGAACCAAGAAGATTGCTGTTTTTATGGCGAACTTGGATAAACTTTCTCAAGTGTTACTGGATTTGAAAGTTGGCGCACGAATGTTGATGGAAATAGCGAACATGCTCTCATCTTCTGCGATCTTCCACCCCGACGTCGTTCCAATTGTTCATCCAAGTTATTTTTGTATCTGGTTCTTGCTTGTTGCCTCGATTACTTCTTAATCCACCTATTCTATCTAACTAATCACAATTTAACTTTAGAAGTATCAACGAATCTCTCACGAAGATGCTACTTCTAACTAATATTTTCTTATAATTGGTGGCACGTGTAGGTTTTGAGAGTTAAGCGGTCTGCTTTCGTTTGTTACTCTGTAATAACTCAGGTGTTACTAATGGCCTTTGAAGTTATTGGATCGACATCCACAAGTTCCTACACTTTATTGATCGTCTTGAGGTCCTTGTGGGCGTTTCAATGGTGGAAGGCCACGTGGGATATGTGTGCCCTGCTGCACTTTCGTTGAACAGGTCCAAGCGTAGCCGAGAAACTTATAGTGCGAGCTGTTTTACATTATATATGTTGTTCATAAACTATTGCTTATACACAGTTTACGGTGTGATCTTCTTAAACGAGGCTGCGAGTTCTATTGTTCCTATCTGGATGCGACCATGGTCGGGTCAGGACTTGCGCTTGGTCACAACATGATGTTTATGTCGACCTACTCAATTCCCCTTAGGTGAAAAGATACTTATTCGTGGGTGGTCTCGGATAATGAAGGTCCGTCCATCTTGGAGAATAGGGACGAAGATTATGTTCATGCTTTTCCATGGCTCTAAGCGAATATCCTGTTTATTGACCACGTTGCGAGATGAAGCCGCTTTCGAGGAAGGTTGTGGATCGTGGGGTGGGCGCTGGGCCTTGGCGGCCTCACCCTTAGTTAGCTGTAGGAAAAGTAGCCTTTGTTTGGGCGTGCTTTATGCAGTTGAACTGTATAAGTACTCATATTGCTTTCAGCTTTGGTTGTTAAGTGCCCTGCTGGTTTTGATTAAGGTTGTTAAGTACTCTGCTGCTTTTACGATCTGTCGTGTTTCTTGATCTGTCTTCCTCCGCCACAAAAACCAAACCCGCCTGGCGTGGGCACTTCTTCCGCCTCCACGGTGGCTGCCGCCTCGGCAGCCCATATCGCCCACCGTCTCCTAAATTATTACTTGCCGATGTCCTCCACGCGATTTAGTGCGCTCGCCCGTGCCGCCCTCTCGCGTTGTCAACATGGTCAACAAACAACGAGGAATCGGCGGAATACGTGGAGAGGATGACGGTGAGGGTCCACTGCGTCGTATGGAAAAATAAAATGCTTCCTCCTAGTGTTTTCCACGACATGGGACCCACGACATTGTGGCGTATATAGTCAATAGACAAAGAGAACAACACAATATCGGTGACACAGGGCGTAGCTACTCGGCGATATTTTTTTGTTTGGTATTGTTGAGGCGGGCAGGGGTTTGAGCTGGGCATGGCTGTCTAGCCAGGCTTATATTTTATGTTCACCATGTGACCAGCCCAGCTATTTTTCTTTGTGAAAATGAGCTAGTTTATTTTTACGAAGAATACCCAATCCGGACCAACTTATTTTTCATACAGATGGGCTTCAACTCTTTCAAGGCGCTTTGCAAATCTTGAAAGTAATATGAAATGGGTTGTAAATATAAAACAGATGACAAAGCGGCAATTACTTTATAACTTCTGATTTTTTCACATTTCAGATTCCTATTTCTTTGGGCATTAACCTAATTCAAATATATCTTCAAAGTACTTTAAATCTGGCTTGACATTTGGTTATTAAAATAGTTTGGGACCCGAAATATCGAAATTGGTACAGCCAACCAAAAAACATTTGCAATAAATTGCATAAGAAGTTGCCATGAGCTATATATAAATTATTAAAAAAAGAGAGTGGTCTCGACTTGTGGGCTGTTTAGTTGTAGCGTATGCAAGATTTTTTAGTTATTATATACTCACGTCAACAAGCGATTCTAGCGAGGCGTAACCGTTGGATGTCAATCCAGCACGTAATCATTTCTTCAATCTCGATCTTCTTGCTCCGGCCGTAAGCGGCCTTGCCGGACCGCTCACTCCGCCTCCGTGGCGGTTGTGCGCCACGAGCCCTGGCGCCCCTACTACTCCCACATTGGCGGGGCATCCTCTACTCACCCAAACCCCTGTTATTACTGCGCGTGACGGCCTCACCACATGCGCCCGAACCGGTGAACCCTCGTACTCCTCTCGCGCAGGCTTCCTTGTCGCGTCTTCCTCGGCTCCGCGTCGTCCCTTCCTAGGCCTCGCCGTCGTCCACCGCCATGGTGCTCTCGGTGGCGTGGTGATGTCAGTCAGACGACCGACTTCCATCGGAAAAATCTTGTACATGGAGAGGCGGCATTTGGGTCCAGATAGCCGCGAGAAGTGCCTCCTTATGCCTTGAAAATAATTATTCCTTCACGACAGTTGGGACCCTTTGGGCCGGGCCACCGATATTCGTGAAAAAAATGTCTCCCCACTGTGCTTTGGGACCCACAGGTGAACCACGTATGTATTCACGAAAAACGTTTCCCCACTATCGGCTCGGACCCATTGGAAGTGCCTCCTTATTACGCACAAAAAATGAATACCCCCACTGGCTGGGACCAACAGTGGTGGGAGGCTGACTTGTGGGCCTACTAAGTTGGCGGGATGGAGGCCTTTGTCAACTTTAGTCAATATATGAGCGATTCTAGCTCCGATTGACCGTGCGATGTCCATCCAACGGCCGTAGTGCTTCTTCAACCTCTGGTCTTCTTGCTCCGGCCGCCCAAAGCGCAGCGGTCGTGCCGCTGCTCCACGCCGCCCGTGGCGGCTCACGATGCCCTTGAGGCCTCACGCCCCTACTACTCCCACTGCTGGCGGGCCATCCCTCTATGCACCCACCTGTTATTACTGCGCGGCGGCGTGAGCCTCACACCGCAGACGAGCAGGTGAACCCTCATACTCCTCTCGTGTGGGCATCCACTGCGCGTCTTCCCGGCTCCGTCGTCCCCTTCCCCTGGCCTGCGCCGTCGTCCACCATACTGGTGCTCTCGTGGCGTGGTCAGCGTGGTCGAAAATGGCTTCCATCGGACGTGGGTATGCGTGGAATCTTGACAGGTGGTCCACGGCAGCAAGGAAGTGCCTCCTTATTCGTGCAAAATAATTATTCCTCCACGGCAGAGGGATGTCCGGACGGGCCACCGTATTTGCGAAGCGTTCCCCACATGCTGCTGGGACCCACCGGCTACATCTTCGCCTGCATAAGGAAGTGCGTCCGAAAAAAATGATTAGCCCAGACTGCTTTGGGACCCACCTGCTACATCTTCGCCGCAAGGAAGTGTGCGGGCAAAAAACCAAAGCAGTTCGCCCCACTGCGGGACCCACCGGCTACATCTTATGCGCAAGGAAGTGCACGGCGTCGGGACCCACACGGTAGAAGCGTACATAGCGTTGTCATTCTGGTCGTGACGTGTACATACATCTTGAGTGCGTTGTGGCGTGCCGTGTAAGTAGTAGAAACGCGCATGCGTAGCATGTACTGCGTCGTCTGACGTCCGAGGTGCAAGAAAAGAAAATCTGCCACATATGTGTACATCTGGCGGGGTCTCGAACGCCTACTCACGCATACGTCACGGCGAGGCTCGTGTACATGGCTGGGTCGGACGGAGACTGCGTCGTCGTCGTGTTCATGGGTAGCCAAACGGGAGGCTGAGGTCGAGCGGAATGCGTGGTCGTGTTCATCGAGGAGGCTTGGCGGGAGGATGATGATGAAGCGAGGCTGGCGTGCCGCACAATGGAGAAAGCGGCCTTGTGTTCGACCGGCCATGTTGAAGCAGGATCACATCTGCTCGGGAGAATGCAGCGTACCGCTAAGCGGAAAAGCGGACCTCCTACGGTCAGGCGAAGTCTGTTGATCGGGAGGGTGTGGCGTGCCACAAAAGAAGAAAGCGGACCTCCTATGGTGAAAGAAGCAGGAGTCTGTTGATCGGGAGGGTGTGGCGTACCATAAAAGCAACCAACAGAGACTTGTGTTGGGCCTTCTGACAGTCCAGCAGGGTCTGTTCGCCAGGAGGGTGTGGTGTGCCGCCAAGCAGGGACTCCATGGGATATTGTTCATCTCCACCGTCGACCTCCTCCGGCCTCCACGGGCTCACGTCGACCTCCTCCAGCCTCCACGGGCTCTGTTCATCCGGCCTCCAGCACGCCTACTCCAGCAGCTCTTGTTCAACCACCCCTCCATGGGCACCCCTCGGCCGTCTCTTGTTCATCCAGCCCTCCACGCCACGGGGTCTGTTCAACCACCCCTCCACGGCCACCCCTCCACCGTCTCTCTGTTCATCCAGCCCTCCACACCACGCGGTTCTGTTCATCCGGGAGCAGCGCCACCGCTCCTTTGTTCATCAACCTCCCCCAGCAGACGCGCTCCTGTTCATCCAGGCAGCATCGATCGGCGAGTTAGCGGTAATGGCGAAGAATCGCTCCGCCGAGGTTCGATTAACAGCCATCGATCGATTGCTTTCCGGGTTCGATGTAGCGTAACTGCTGCGATGTCGCTTCGAGTTCGATTAGAGCCTAACGCCTCGCTTCGGGTTCGATTAGAGCATACGCACCTGCAGCAGCGTCGTGCGTACAAGAAAGCAGCAGCGCTCGGCCCCGACCTCCACCGTAACAAGCAACTCCCGAAATTTTCCTCCCCCCGCTTCTACCACGGTTTTCCGTCATGGGCGGCCCAAAGAATGTCATGCAGCTGCGTCTCGGCCCGCCCAAGGCGAAAAGCCCATTTTACATCATGATTTTTTGTCATAAGTAAGGCCCACCACATCTATGATGATCTGGGTTTTGTCACAATTATCGTCATAGAAGTGTCATATGTATGTGAGAAAAAATTTACGTTCGGTCCAAAATGTCACGGATGTGTCTTTTTTTTGTAGTGACAGGAGGCATAATAGTACTTTCAGGCAAAAGTATAAACACAGCCTTTATCATTCAAATAACATTGTTCTTACAATTGGGATACATGTCACTAGAACATGACATTCTTCGAGCACTGAGCCTCTATTGAACGAGCGCATTCTAGGACTTCTTCAAAATAGTGCTCGGCCGATGTCCGCCTCTGGCGAACTCTGGAGTTACAGTGGCGGTGGCCTCCATCTGCGCGGATATGTCTTGACGAGCAAGAGCCATCCACGCACCCTCTATGCCGCCGACCTCTTCACATCGTTGATATGCGGCATAGCACCAAAATTGTTGCACTAAGCCAAAATAACTATCTGACTTTGGTCCTTCGGCCAAGATGATCCCTAACGAACCTCATATGGCCGGACAACCTATGGAGCTCGGCCCACTCGATCATTTGCTCATTTAAAGCAGCGGGCCAGCCGGAGCATTGAAGCTGCGACGAACAACTTTTCCACTTGATCTTTTATCTTGAAAAACTTGGTCGAATCGGCGACGCTTCTTGCCAAATCTAAATGTAGCGTCCATGAGAACTCCATAATTGATCGAGAAGGGCATGCCGGATCTCCGAACCGTCCATAATAAAATGGCTTCCGGCGCGATATCTCTGCAGCAGCGTAGCTCCTCCTTCGCGCCTTGATTTTAGGCGAGTTTCCTTGGCTGCTACCATAGCTTTATCC
>JAHIAM010001476.1:0-29348 GCA_021605205.1 Aegilops longissima
CGATCCACAGAAGCAAGCCTTCATCGTCCAAAACCCATAAGCTAGAGGCAGCGAGGCGTCATTAGCGAAGTTTGCTATCCTGAATGGATGGCCAACCACATTGTTGTGCCGAAAAGGGGAAAAGGAATGCATGTCGTCGACTTCACCAACCTCAACAAGGCCTAACCCGCGAGGATCTGTTCCGCTCCCTCGCATCGACCGGATCGTCGATTCTACCGCCGAGTGTGACTGTTGTGCTTCACCGGATACCTTCTCGGGCTATCACGGATCAAGATGGTGGTAGAATATGTGGAGAAAAACGGCCTTCCTAACCCCGTGTGGAGTATACTGCTATACCTGCATGTCGTTCGGGTTGCGCAACGTAGGCGCGACCTTTCAACGACTGATGCACATCGCCTTGGGCCGGCAGCTCGGGAGAAACGTCGAGGCCTACGTGGATGACATCGTGGTGAAGTCTCGGGCGAAAACCTTATCTGGAGACCTGGAAGAAACCGCCAGCCTCAGGTGAAGTGGATCTGCGGCTCAACCGGAGAATGCGTGTTCGAGGTCCCCTCGAAGGCAAGCTCTTGGGCTTCCTCGTATTCCACAGGGGCATCGAGGCTAACCTAGAAGGTCGAGGCAGTCGAAGACATGAGTCATGAAGACCCTTAGGGAAATCTGAAGCTCAGGGCGAGTAACGCGTTAGGGCCTTCATCTCCAAGGCTGGGGGAGCAAGCACTGCTCTTCTTCAAGCTGATGAAGAAGGGCCCATTGAATGGTGAAGAGGCCGACAAGGCATTCAAGGTCTCAAGAAGTACCATACCAGCCCTCCGGTGATGGTAGCTCGTGCCGTCGAGAACCCTTGGTGCTCTACACCAGCCACCCCTACCCTCCAGCGCAGACCCCTAGTGGCGGTTAGGGAGGAGCTTAGGGCCAAAGGCCGCCCAGCAGCCCGGCCGAAGAACAAGGCCAGAAAGCCTCCACAAACCACGACCCGCCAGCAGATGGGATCAGCCTCGGTGAGGGCGCACCCAGGCGGAGGAGGCCCGCCCGAGCGACCAGCAGCCCAGGGGGCTCCGTCGACTCGGGAGGCGCCTCAACCTCGGAAGGCGCAAGCCACGCCGGCACCCTCAGCCTTGCCGAGCATCGTGTATGCCCGTTAGCACGGTCTTGCGAGGCAATGAACACGATACCCCATGCCTCGAGCTCTTGCTCGCACTATTGCTGGCCTCATTGTCACGCCCAAGATGCGACCCTATCCTAAAGGAACTTCGAAGGTCCACCAAGGATGAAGGCGCATCTTGAAGGCGCTTTTGCAAGGTGGATATCATTACATCAACATTACATAATAGATGGGGATACATCCAAGACATACAATGTCACATGAATACAACAATACATCATATACAAGACCAACATCCGGCTACGGATGAAACATAAACGAAACTCAAGCGACATCCACCACCTTTAGCCCAGGCTGCATACAGAACCTATCCCTGATTGAAGAGAAGCGGAAGAAGAACTCCAAACAAGCAAACATCGCTCTCGCGTCAAGATCATCGCATGAACCTGTACACTGGCTGTTGGTGTAGTGTCATGAGCCACGAGGACTCGGCAATCCCATTACCATGGGTATCAAGACTAGCAAAGCAATGGGAAAGGAAGGGGTAAGGTGGTGAGGTTGCAGCAGCGATTAAGCATATATGGTGGCTAACCAGCATAAATAAGAGCGAGAAGAGAGCAAGCGAGCGGTTCGTGAAGCTAGCAATGATCAAGTGATCTGAACTCCTACTTCGTCAGACATAACCCGAAACCGTGTTCTCCTCTCGATCAACCCGAAAAGAGACCATCACGATTCACGCTTTACGGTTGGTGTATTTTAGAAGAGTTTACTTCAAGTTTACTACAACCGGATATTAACAAATTCCATCGCCACATAACCGCGAGCACGGCTTTGAATGTTCAAACCCTGCGGGGTGTCCCAACAACCCATGATAAGCTCTCACGATCAGCGAAGGATATTCCTTCTCCCGGGAAGACCCGATCAGTCTGGAATCGACTACAAGACATGTCAACGATAATAAAACAAGACCAGCAAAGCCGCCCGATCTTGACAATCCCGATAGGAGCTGCACATATCTGGTTCTTAGGGCAACACCGGATGAACACTACCTCTGACAGCAAGCGATACCCCAAGTTGCTAAGGTGGCACATAAGTGGCTCTGGTTTGGACCAACACTTAGACAAGCATTGGCCGGGGGCTGAATAAAGATGACCCTTGGGTTAATTACTCCCAAGGAAAATAGGTGGTGGTGAGGCAAATGGTAAAACCAAGGTTGGGCCTTCTTTGGAGGAGTCTTATTCAAGCGAACTGTCAAGGGGTCCCATAAATCACCCGACCGCGTTAGGGGCGCAAAATCCGGGAACATAATACCGA
Organism: Aegilops longissima; assembly: GCA_021605205.1. Lineage (NCBI taxonomy): Eukaryota > Viridiplantae > Streptophyta > Magnoliopsida > Poales > Poaceae > Aegilops > Aegilops longissima. Next base: position 2,417 of record JAHIAM010001476.1, read on the forward strand.
TATAGCGGAAACTAGGGCGGCAAAGTGGAACAAAACACCGGGCATAAGGCCGAGCCTTCCACCCTTTACCAAGTATATAGATGCATTAATTAAATAAGAGATATTGTGATATCCCAACATAAACATAATCAACATGGAGCAATCTTCATCTTCACGCAACTATAGCGCTATAAGAGGGCTGAGCAAAAGCGGTAACATAGCCAAACAACGGTTTGCTAGGAAGGGTGACAATGGTTAGAGGTTCATGGCAATTTGGGAGCTTGAGCAGCAAGTGATGAGGTAGCGCAAGCATAGCGATAGAACGAAGCAACTAGCATAGCAATGATAGTAATGAGATCAAGGTGGCCGGTCATCTTGCCTGAAATCCGCTAGGAAGAAAAACGAGTCCATGAAGAAGATGAAGCCACGAAGACGAACCAAGCGTGAGCGAGCGAATCCTCACGCTTCATAGCGAAGCAGGAACTATCGAGAAGAAGCACACAACATAGTAAACACACCACACATGAACAAGACATGATGCACAACAAGCATGATGCATGACAAGGCTAGATGAGGCTACTCATGGCAGAGATGATGCAAACAAGAGCAACACATCAAAGCAAGTTTAAATGAGGCCGGGAACAACATATAACAATTCCGGTAAGCCCTCAGATGTAAATTTTGAAATTGGTCCAGATCTGAATAAACCTTATGTTAAAGTTGTTAAACAGCAAGTTAAGATGCACGATGATGATCTACGAAATTCTAGTCAAGTTACATATAAAGTTCATTAAATTGAGACTACGGTCTAGAAGATATGAGCAAAACAAGATAAGCATGGCATTGATACAAAATGCATCCAAACATCACATAAACACCTCAAAACAAGGATGCAACATGATAATATGAAACTACATGCAAAATCAAGCAAGTTTCATATAGAGCACCTCAAAAGCAGACAGCGGATCAACACATACACCCTATACAAGTCATGACAACAATCTGTCCAAAACAGCAACTAGGCATATTGCAAGCATCAAAACAACATGCTACAGACATCTAGCGTGGAAACAAAGGCATGGGCATGATGTACAGGTAAAGCATGACAAAACATGAACACTGAGCTATCTCCAGAAATCACTAGAACATGCTCAAATCACATGGCAAGATTGCATATAATAACAGTTTCAGGCTTAGCAGAAAATAACATCAGGTTGCAATGTTTAGAGCTGTCAAACAACATGCTACAGGAACTTATCATGGAAAACAAAGGCACGGAATGAATCCAATAATTGCATAGAACAAATGTCCCTTACTGACCATGAGCCAAAAATGCACAGAAAAAATGATGGCACCCATGTAAACATGGAAAGTTATATTACAGATTCATACATGGCAGGAACAACAACAAGTAGGCATGTTGGTGAGCTTGAACCACTCACCACAGAGCAATACATGGCATGGCAAGGCAACTCACAGTAAGAAGAAATGTTTATGAAGCTAAGCATGGCAAGAGCAAGTTCATAGGGTGCATGGATCACTAGCAAAGCTCATGGCAAAACTGAACTTAAAGTTAATAGGTTGACAGCAACATTATTTAGAAACTTTGGAGCAAGATTACAACAATCTACAGAAGGCTATAAATGCAACCAGGGGCATGGATGGATATACCATGACATGTATAACAAAACATCCTTAGTGAACATTTCCATATTATGCATAGATTGACTTGTAGGAGCAGGTTAACATAGCATCATGATATAGCAGATTCAGGACATGCGAGCGACAGCACAAGTACCCTACTTAACAAGCTTGATGCACTCACTACAGGAATCACAAAAATACAAGGATGACACCACTGTAAAGATGGCATGGCATAGTTCAAAACACATGTAGGACTCATACTCATAGGATGCACACATCAAATGCAACAAAAATGACAAATTAGCATGTTCTGTTAACAGACAGCAGACAACATCATATAGCACTCTTGCAACGATGATCAGGCCCCAATATGGACTCAAATGAACGTGATGCAATGGAATGAAATGTAGAGCATCTCATAGCGAACATTTTGATATATTACACCTGAAAGCGGAGCGGTATGCATGGAGATATGATCGATGAACATGGCATGATAATATGCAAAAATATTCGGGACTTGGCGTTTTAGGTCAACCTCGTTTTGCACGGATTTTGAAGCGGGGCTGCCGCGAGTTGTGGCGAGAGGTCTCGGCGAAGTCGAGGGCAGCGAGAGTGCTCTGGACGGATCGGCGGATCCAGCCCGCGGCCTTGAGGCCTTGAGGAAACGAGGCAGCGGCCAGCTGGCAGCGGCCTTGAGTGGCTCCCGGCGAGGCTCGCGTGGCGTGGCGAGGCCGCGGCGAAGCAGCAGGGCTGGCGGAGATCCAGCGGCAGGAGGAAAAAGGCGGGCGGAGGCCGAGGCAGCGGCGAGACCTCTGATGGCAGCCAATGAGGCGCTCTGGCGGCGAGATGGCTGCGCAGCGGCGGGGGAACCTGGCGGCGGCAGACACGATGGGCGAGCAGGCCCGATGGGCTCCGCAGGCTCGCCCGGGCCTGGGCGGGCCGTGGCGGCGCGGGAGGCGAGGGGCGTGGCGGCGCTAGAGGAGGAGGAGGCGCTCTTGGTGGCGTTCTCCGATTGGTCGGGCGGCGTGGTGGGGCGGCGGTGGACTCGTCCATTGCGAGGCGGACATGTCCATTTGCGGGAGGAGGAAGATGGCTAGGGTTTGGACTTTGTGAAAAATCCGTGAGGGCACATATTTATAGGTAGAGGAGCTAGGAGAGTCCAAATGAGGAGGCGGTTTTACGACCGCGATCATGATCGAGCGACCGAGAGCATGGAGGGAGTTTGCTGGGTTTGGGCCACTTTGAAAGGGTGTTGGGCTGCAAAGAGAAGGGGCTTTTACGGTTACCGGTTAACCGTTGGAGTATCAAGCGACCTCCAAATGACCCGAAATTGACGAGGCGGTCTACGGTGCTATACCAAGGCAGCTTGACAAACCTCGGTGCATTCGAAGCGTTTAACACCCGCACAAAAGAAGAGGCAAAAGGCGCCCGGGGACATAGGAGTGCGGATTACAAAAGCGGACAGGGGAAAATGCTGGATGCATAAGGGCGAACACGTATGCAAAATGAGATGCATGATGACATGATATGAAATGCAGATGATGACAAGGCAAAATGCAACACGCAAGCAAATGACATGGCAACTACGGCGAATAACTGGCGGACACCTGGCGCATCGAATCCGGGGCGTTATACTCGCGTAAGCTGCGGCATTACTTTCAAGGTCACCCCATCAAGGTTGTCTCAGCTTACCCATTGAAAAAGTACTCGAGGCTAACTCGGCTGGGAGGGTCGCCGAATGGAACATCGAGTTACAGCGTTCGGCTGGAATTCAAGCGACGAGTCATCAAGGAGCGCACTTGTAGATTTCATGGCAGAATGGGCCGGAGGCACAGGGCTCCAAGCGGGCGAGATCGGTCACTTTTCCCGGAAGTGAAGTGCGGACAATGGGTCATGTACTTCGATGGGGCATTCTCGCGACATGGCGCAGGGGCTGGCGCAGTGCTCATATCTGTTGGGGAACGTTGCAGAAAATTAAAAAAAATTCTACGGTTTCACCAAGATCCATCTATGAGTTCATCTAAACAACGAGTCATGGGAGAGATTGCATCTACATACCACTTTTTAGATCGCGTGCGAAGCGTTCAAGGGGCGGTGATGATGGAGTCGTACTAGCGTGATTCAAATCACCGATGACCAAGTGCGAGCGGACAGCACCTCGCGTTCAACACACTTACGGAGCAGACGGCGTCTCCTCCTTCTTGATCCAACAAGGGGAAGGAGGGTTGAGAAGAAAACTCCGGCAGCAGCACGTGGCGTGATGATGGTGGAGAAGCGATACTCTACTGAGGCCGCCAAGCACTCAGCGGAGGAGGAGAGGTGTTGGGCGGGGAGGGCTGCGCCTTGGATGTGTGTTGCAGCCTCCCTCACCCCTCTATTTATAGGGGAAGGGGCAAGGGGCCGACCCCTCTAGATGAGATCTAGAGGCGAGGAAGGGCTTGCCCCCAAGCAAAGGCGCCCCACTGGGGTTCCCCCCAACCCTAGGCGCATGGGCCCAAAAGGCGCCCAGCCCTCCAGGCTGGTTCCCTGCCTTGTGGCCCATGAGGCCCTCAGGAGGGTGGCCCCTCCGGTGGACCCGGAACCTCTCCGGTGGCCCCGGTACAATACCGATATGCCCTGAAACTTTCGGTATCCGTGTGACAACTTCCATATATAAATCTTCACCTCCGGACCATTCCGGAACTCCACGTGGCGTCAGGGGATCTCATCCGGGACTCGAACAACATTCGGTAATCACATACAAGTCTTCCTAATAACCTAAGCGTCACAGAACCTTAGTGTGTAGACCCTACGGGTTCGGAGACATCTGAACATGACGAGGAGCGACTCTCCGGTCCAGAACCAACGGCGGATCTGGATACCCATGTTGGCTCCATACTCTCGATGATCTCATCGGATGAACCATGATGTCGAGAATTCAAGCAACCCCATATACTATTCCTTTTGTCGAGACGGTATGTTACTTGCGAGATTCAATCGTCGGTATCCCAATACCTCGTTCAATCTAGTTCTGGTAAGTCACTTTACTCTGCGTAATGCATGATCCGTGACGAAACTTGGTCACTTTGAGCTCATTATGATGATGCACTACCGAGTGGGCCCGGTGATACCTCTCCGTGTACGGAGTGACAAATCCAGTCTCGATCCGTGTCAACCCAGACACTTTTCGGAGATACACGAAGTGTACCTTTATAGTCACCCGATTCGTTGTGGCGTTTGGTACACAAAGCACTCCTATGTTATATGGGAGTTACACGATCTCATGGTCTAAGGAAAGATACTTGACATTGGAAAAGCTCTAGCAAAGCGAACTACGATCTTGTGCTATGCTTAGGATTGGGTCTTGTCCATTACATCATTCTCTAATGATGTGATCCGTTAATCAACTAGAGGCTTACTAGGGGCGTATTGTGTTCTATGTATTCACGTGTATTACGATTTCGGATAATACAATTATAGCATGAATAAAGAAAATTATCATGAACAAGGAAATATAATAATAATCCTTTTATTATTGCCTCTAGGTCATATTTCCAACAATATCTCCCACTCAGGACAAGCTCTATTATGTCGTGCAACTCTGCTTTCAGCATGGAGAGAAGGTCTCCAACAACATAGAAAAATACGAGGGCCTGATAGCGGTCTTCAAGGCTATAGCCGCCTTGGGGGTAAGGCGCCTCATCATCAAGGGTGATTCACAACTCCTCGTCAATTTCTCCAACAAGGTATACGAGCCGAAGAATGAACACATGGAAGCATATCTTGCGGAGGTCCGCAGGATGGAGAAGCAGTTTTGGGGGCTGGAGTTGCAGCACGTGCCTCGCGGCACCAATCAAGAGGCTGATGACATCGCCGGCCGAGGCGTCGGTGATTACCTCGGGAGCTGGCGTGTTTGAGGCGACTCTTCAAACCTTGACCTTGCTTGAGGAGTCTGGATTAGGGGTGTCGGGATAGCGGACTATAGCCTGGCGGACTCACGGACTATGAAGATACAAGATTGAAGACTTAGTCCGTGTCCGGATGGTACTTTCCTTGGCGTGGAAGGCAAGCTTGGCGATCTGGATATGTAGATCTCCTACCATTGTAACCGACTACGTGTAACCCTAACCCTATTCGGTGCCTATATAAACGAAGGGTTTTAGTCCGTAGGGCGAACAACAATCATACCATAGGCTAGCTTCTAGGGTTTAGCCTCTACGATCTCGTGGTAGATCTACTCTTGTACTACCCATATCATCAATATTAATCAAGCGGGTAGGGTTTAACCTCCATCGAGAGGGCTCGAACCTGGGTAAAAACATCGTGTCCCTTGTCTCCTGTTACCATCCGCCTAGGCGCTTGAGTTTGGGACCCCTACCGAGATCCGCGGTTTGACACCGACATTGGTGCTTTCATTGAGAGTTCCTTTGTGTCGTCATCCTTAGGCCCGATGGCTCCTCCGATCATCAACAACAATGCGCTCGGTGAGACTTTTCTCCCGGACATATCTTCATATTGGCGGCTTTGCTGCGGGCAATTAAGCAGCCATCTGGAGCAGATTGAAAGCTATGCCCGGACCACCAGGTCAGATTTGGAAGTTTGAACTACGGGTGGCGTCGCGGAGACTTGATCTTGGCGGGTTGAGCCACAACCAGCGCCGCCACATCACGAGGGCATGATCTAGCTCTGCCGCCGAACAGTGTCCTAGAGGCTGCACCAGTGTCTGCTCCGACCTTTAGTTCGGAGCCGACCGCGCCGATCGAGGACAGGTGGCTGGACACTGCCTCGGGGGCGGCGATCTCTACGGCGATTGAGCCGTACACCTACCACGTCCATTGCGAAGTTCGTGACTCCAATGTGCCGGACTCCCCTCCGGACTCCGAGCCTTCCGCGCCCCTGCAAATCGAATCCGATTGGGCGTCGATCATGGAATTCACCGCCGTGAACATCTTTCAGCACTCACCCTTTGGTGACATTCTGAATTCACTAAAGTCTCTCTCTTTGTCGGAGGCCCGGCGGATTATGGTCGGGAAGGTTGGGATCACGGACTGACGAAGAATTGAGCCCACCACCACCCACTTCATAGCCATTGTCGATGATTTAACCGACATGCTCGACCCGACTACGAAGACATCGGCCGGTATGGGCGGCGATGCGAGGAGATGACCAAGAACCAGCGCCCACGAGGGCTTTGGAAAGGCCACCTCGTCATATGACATATACATGGTGGACATCCCAAAAGATGGGAATGGCGATGGAGCAGATGGAGGATGACCCCTCAGAGAAACAGCCTATCTTGGCGTCGGTGGCGCGCTCTAAATCCTGCCACAGCAAAAGCGGTGATTCGACACGGGATACAATAACACCCGGACAGTGCGAAGATAACCCCTCGGCATGATTCAGCGAGGAGGATGGAAAGCCAGCCCTCATGAGAGGCGGCGAGAAAGAGAGGTAGAGGGCGATAATTACATGCCTCCCTCCGAAGATGAGGCAAGCCTCGGCGACGATGAATTAACGTGCGTGCCGAGATCCGTCGAACAAGGCGTTTCAAATGCAGGCTAATGGCCACGACAATCAGCCTCAGAAAAAGCAGCAACGACTTAGAGCTGACCAAGACTTGCTAGGTGGCGGATGGGTGAAGTCCTTGCGGCGAAGAAATGCGAACTCGGCGCCCTCAAGAAACTACCAAAGCAGGCTGCTACCCGATTAGAGGAGGAAGCACCCAAACCTACATCACCAGCGCGCATATGGCTGACCGGCCACCTCATGGCGCTGACGGAGAAGCCTCTCGGCCCTCAACTCAAGCCGCACCCAGCGCCGCTCAAAAATACCAAAGCGGCGGAAATGTGCGGAACCTGCGAGATATATTGGAGGACAAGGCAAGGCAAACAAGATCGATCTACGGATCGGCGTGGGCGCCACGACCGTGATGATAACCATCACGCGGATATAGCAACTCCGGCGGGCGCCACGATGAACAAAGCTCATTTGAGCTGCGTCGTGATATAATATCTGAGCGCCGCACACCACTATGCTTCACGGATGAAGTGATGGATCATTGAATCCACGAGGGTTTCAAACGTAAACATTGAATCATACGATGGCACACAGATCCTGCGGTTTGGATGAGGACTATCTCCTTCACATCCACATGGCCCGCGGTGATGATCTACCGCCATCAAATACCTCCCTCAAGCAAGGACCAGCCCGGCATTGGCTTAACACTAGCAGCAGAGTCAATTGGTTGTTGGGAAGACTGGAAGCTGCATTCCTTGACAATTTCAGGGCACATATGTGCGACCACTAGAGCGCCGATGACCTAAGCCACATAATTCAGCAGCGGAGGAATCGGCGGACAATTACGGACACGGTTCCTAACCAGAAAAAATCAAATCATCGATTGTCCGGATGCGAGGCCCTTGCAGCCTTCAAACACAACATCCGTGACGAGTAGCTTGCCGGAACCTAGGACAGGAAAAGCGAAATCCATGGCAGCCCTCACATCACTCTTGACCGGCTTTGCGGGGAGAGGACAACAGCTAGCTCGTAGTAACAACATGACCAAGAGCCACTGGTAATTCGGATACCAAGGACAACAATTGCGGTCGGCGTCGCAACAAGGACAAGCGCCGCGTGCGGCGATAATGCTGAGAATCTGCGATCAATGCGGATTGAGGAGCTCTAAACCGGTCAGCGGAAAAAGCCATTTAAAGAAATACTCCGGGCCCGTCAATTTGGACTGAATACTCGATCGCTCGTGCGGATACATGGCACCCGAAAACCAGCCAATCACACCAGCGAGGGATTGTTGGGTGTTCAAGCGAGGAAGAGCAAGTTAAATGCGAAAACAATGACAAGGGGCTGCATAGCGATGAAGAGGAGGAGCCCGGCCGCCCGAACAATAGAGGGCGAAGGATTCCCCCGCAAGTGCAGACGATGAACATGATATCATAACCCACATACCCAAAAGGGGCGAGGCGTGCGCTAAAGGGCGTATATGCGATGGAGCAGTCGCCCCAAAGTTCAACCCGTGGTCTTCTGCCCGATCACTTTTGATCGAAGGACCACCCACTAGCATCGCCATGGCGGATTCGCGCGATAGTTCTAGACCCAATCATTGGCCAGTTCACCTCACTAGAGTCCTAATGGGCGGTGGCGGTAGCCTGAACCTGCTTTATCGGGATCGATTGCACAAAATGGGCATAGACCCATCAAAGATTAAACCCACAAAAGCGACCTTTAAAGGCGTCATACCAGTGTAAGGCCAAGCTATGCGAGCTCAGTTACACTTGAAGTGGTCTTGGATCCCGAATAACTTTCGAGCGAGTTAATCTTGACATAGTCCCGTTCATGGCGGCTATCACGCCTTGCTCGGACGAACCACATTTGCAAAGTTCAATGCGGTTCCGCTTTTCGCATATCTCAAGCTCAAGATGCAGGTCCTCGAGTCATTATGGTCAATGGAAACACGAGCGCTCTCTCCGGACGGAGGGCATCACGGCATCCTCGCGGCGGAAGTACAAAGCAGCCTCTTAAGGCAATTCTCGAGTCTGGCTATTAAATGTCGGACACCGTCAAGCGCGCCGGAGTAACCTACAACAAGACCGCCTGGCACGTTCCGAGCATGCATAGCAATGCGGCCCAAGCCCCAGCCCTCGCGAAATTGCGAAACCAGTACTACGTGTACATAATTACGCTCTGGAAATACCATGGGCATAGGGGAAGGGGCACGACCATGGCATGCCCAGAATGCGGCTCAACCGCACCAGGGGCTCCCGATTGTGTCATTCTTTTCTTCTTTACTTTTACTTTCAGGACTCCGTTCTCACGAAGCCCTGTCCGGCATTAGAGTTGCCGAACACACGATGCAACAGCCAGGGAGGTAGAAAGCTATGTCGAGTGTCCAGGTGGTCTCTATTACGAGCAATATATCTGTTTTACACACCATCCCGCGGCTTACCCCTGGAGGGGGACATGTTAAAAAGTCCCGTCCCTTGCTTATCGCACTATTTGTATCATTCTGCTCTTACTGCGACCCTTTTGAATAAACAATATATAGCTTCTGCCGATTATTGAATTCCCTTTTTCCATATATATATATATATATATATATATATATATATATATTTTCATTTATGACATTGTGCAACCGTACACTTTAGTGCAGGCGATACACCGAGGGCTTAAGTACCCCACAATATGGTGTGATAAGTCGAACACTTTCACAAGTCACGGCACCCGAACTTATAGCATTATATGCATCGACTCGAATCATGTCTTGGGTCAATAGTTGGGTTTGCCGGCTCCCATGTTTTGGTACCTTATGTTTCCTTATATCGGCTAAGGTAGCGGCTGGGAGAACCCACTGCGATTGTGCCCGGTTGAGCTGGGTTAAGCACCTCGGTGGAAAGCTAAAACGGCCCGTCATGATAAAGGCGAGAGTCGATCGCTATTGAGAGGTTTTCGAGTCCCTAAAGACTTATGCGCTTAGGCGAGTCGGCATTGTCCGGCGTGGCGTGGATAGCGCCCGAACTCGGTCTTCGAATACTAGGGGCTTAAGCGAAATTTAAAATTATAGAATTCTATGGCTAAGTGAGAGTGTTCAAGCATTATAGTTCGGTTGCCTTGTTACGTTTCGTTGGCGCCTCCTCGAAGGACAGAATGGGAACAAAGCGCTCAAGTTTATCCCAAACACTCCGCACTTTCGTGGCATGGGAAATTTGAAGCCGACGACTCGCCATCTCTCAAATTTAATACCGGCCACAAAGAAGGTAATATTTTAAATTCAAAAGTGTTGCTTAGCGCATATGAACAAGTTTTCAGCGTGAGGATAACAAATGCGAGTCTACTAAAAATTATATCTTTGGAGCGTTCATCCGCTATAAAGCGAGGCACCCTTGGGGCGCCCTCATAATACATTTCGGGCTTGCGATGCTCCTTCTTGGTGGTGGTCCGTCCGTCACAAGCTTCTCGGCGTCCATCTTGCCCAGTGCACCTTAGCAGGGCAAGGGCCCTCTGGGCACCTTCGATGCAGGCAGAGGCTTGATGACTTGAACCCATGGGCAGGCGTCCACCAGCCGCCTCACCATCTGAATTAGCTCCGAGGCATGGCTTCCTTAGGCCACATCAGAACTATGAGGGCCTTTCATGGCTGTTCGGACACCTTATGGAGCTCGACCAGCTGCTTCAACTGGTAAAGCAAGGGCCCGGGTGTCCGTCCTCGACATACTAAGACCAGAACACCTTCTCGTCGAGCTTCCCTCCTCGGCTCGGCGAGCAGCAGCGCATCAGCCACCTTCTGCAAGGGCAGATCTGCGAATGCTCTGGAGAGCTCGGTTTGGGTAAGTAACAGATAATTCACTTTCACATGCTTGCTTTGCATATAGAATACCTTACCATGCTATCTTCTTCATCGCCTCAATCTCTGGAGGCTTTTTGGGCTTGGCCTTAGCGGCCTTGGCGCTCTCAAGGGCAGGCGAGCTCGAGACTCTCGAGTCTTTGAGTCACGCTCAAACTCGTGTTTTCCACGAGGCACAGAGCTCTTTCCGCCCACCTCCGCCACCCGCCTCCTGCTTCTCTCGCTTGAGTGCGCTCAGCCGCATTGCTTTCGGCCTTGGACACCGCTTCCTTGAGGTCGCCACCTTGTTCGTGGACCTGCGGTATTCACGTTATTCTGTCATCTTTTGCAACCACATCTTTTAAATACTCCCATAGGTATTACCTACCTTCTTTATCCTCTAGCTGCTTTTGGCAAGTCGAGCTCGTTCTCGGACTGCTCGAGGCTCTTCTTCAATGCATCAACCTCCGCATTGATGCGCGGAGAGTTAAAGCGCCTTTGCATTCCCATATTGACATACTTATGTTAGACTCCTCGTTATATCTTTTGAGGTCCTCGAGTTGGCTTTTCTTTTGAACACCAAACTGAGCATCGGGGCTACTTTCTATCGGTAATATTTTATATATCTTAAATACATACCTCAAAGCTGTTAGAAGGCTGACACGAGCTTCGATCAGCCCGCTCTTGGCGGACTGAACTTCTGATCACCACACTCATAGCGGTGTGGTGCTCCTCGTCGATGGAAGCGCCGTTAAGCGCCTCCATCAAATCATCCGGTGCCTCGGTTGGGCGGAGAGTCCTTGGCGTCGCGATTTGCCCTTCTTACGAAGGGTGCGCCTACGGACTCGGAACCACGAAGGTTCAGTGCGTAGTCGGCCGCAGGGCGGACTTAAATCCCTTTGGGGTTTATCCCCTTGAGCCGGGTTAGGGAGGTGCCTGCGGCGCCTCGAGAGCCACCTCCTCTGGTTGGGCCTTTTGGGACTCCATCCGGTGTCATCCGCGGCGGGAGGAGGCAGGCGGTCGGAAGTGAGGTGCTATTCACCTCAAGCGAATCGAAAGCCTTTCGGCGAATCGTCGAGCCCGTCCTGGCGGGCTGCATGGTTATACTCGGCATTAGAAGATGATGTGCGACAAATGCAGCGCCATGAGTTATGCGGTGTGCGGACACTTACGATTTTGCGAGGGCTTGGTCATGGTAGCCCTCCTCTCCGCCATCGTCGGCGTTGGCGGTGTAGCCGGAGGAAGGTCCTTCCCCTCTTGGACCCTCCGGCCTCCCGGTTAGGCGGCATTCCTTTCTTCTCTCCCCGGGGGAGAGGTCTCTTCCTCCTCCTGCGTCTTTGCGGAGGAGTCCGCCTCGAGTCATCAGACGATGAGTCCGACAACACTGGCGCGGGAACTCCTCCAGAGTTCCGTGGCATCTTCTTGAACTTCTTCTCGGCACCATGTAAGTGCGGGCCCGCTAACTTCTCGTCAAGCGGGCATCCGCTGGGTCTTACGGCAAGGGCCAGGACGGTTAACCTGTCGGGCGTTTTCAACCAGATCTGTCAAAGGTAAGGGAGTTTTAGATCCGCATAAGTCAAACTATGAAAAAGAGTCCGTAAAGGTAAAATAGCTTACCTCGCTGGCTTGATCTTGCGAGCTGAATCCGCGATCTTAGGTAGCTGATGCGGGAACCTCGGCGCCCTTGAACAACACCTTCCGGGCATCTTCATTATGTAGTGTGAAGAGCGGCTCAAGGTTCGGTGTTGTGGCCTCCCACAAGTTGAAGGCCCGTTCTTGGCATGGGAGGATCCGGCGGATGAGCATAACCTGGACTACGTTGATAAGCTTGAGCTTCTTGTCCACCAGGTTTGGGACCGGGTTTGGAGTCGGTCGGCTCTTCGAGTTACCCACGTCGGGCCGTCTCTTTCCATGAGGTGAGCCGTGTAGGAAGCAAGATCGAATTCGGGGCCGCCGCCCATTTGGGTCAGCGGCTCGATGATATAGAACCACCCGTTGCCACACCTTTATGGTCTCCACGAAGGAGCCCTCGAGCCATGGGGCGTTGGCCATCTTGCCCACCATGGCACCTCCGCACTCAGCTTGGAGGCCGCCCACTACCTTGACTTGACATTGAGGTCTTCAGCCATAAGCGAAGTGGGGCTGGATCTGGAGGAAGGCCTTGCACCTGACGATGGCTGTAACACCGGATGTAACTTTCCATATTTTAACTCAACTTTTGCCATTTCGGCATTGTGATATGATATTCCCTCCGTGGTTGGGTTTTCTCCTTATTGCATTTTGTCCATGTCATGCATTTTATATCATGTCATCATGTGCATCGCATTTGCATACGTGTTAAGTCTCATGATTCGAGCATTTTTCCCGTTGTCCGTTTTGCAATCGGCACTCCTATCTCCCCGGCGGCCCTTTTACGTTTTCCGTGGCGGGTACTAAACCTTCTCGGAATGGACCGAGGTTTGTCAAGTGGCCTTGGTATACCACGGTAGACCACCGGTCAGAGATTTGGTCATTTGGAGCTCGTTTGGTACTCAGCGGTTAACGGCACTCTGCAAAGGCCTCTTTTAAGTTGCAGCCCAACACCCCTTCAAAACAGCTCAATAACCCATCTAAGTCACTTCCATGCTCTTAATCGTTCGATCACGATCGTGTGGGCGAAAACTACACCTCATTTGGACTCTCCTAGCTCCTCTATGCCTATTTAAGCACCTCCCCATTCCAAATGTGGTACAACCCTAGCCTTCCCCTACCTCGCGCTCGGACCGTCCGCCGCCGTCCGGACGAAACCAGCGCCGCCGCCCTCGGCCAATCCGGCCTTGCCCGTGGCCGCCGCCTCCCTCCCGCCGCCCCTTGACCTGCGAATCCACGGCCGGCCCGCCCGACCAGTGTAGCCCGCCGCCACCTCCATGGCGCCCAGAGGCCTCCCCGCCCGCCGCCGCCGGCTCGGCCCGCTGCCCCTCGCCGCCCGACCGTCGCCCGGCGCCTCCGCTCGCCGCCCCGCCGCCGCCGCCAGCCCGCGCCCGACCACGGATCGCGCCCGGCGCCGCCACGCCTTGGCGCCGCCTCCCTCCGACCCTCGCCCGGCCCGCCTCCTCTCCCTCCTCCGGCCTCGCCCGAGCTCCGTGACAACCGCTCGGCGCCCGGACGCCTCGATCCGGCCTCGTCGGATCTGAAAGCGAGGTTGACTTTCGTCCCCGAAATTTCCTCAAGTATTTTGTTTTGGTGATAATTTGTGGCATTTTCTCATAGCATAACTTTGCATCTGTAGCTCTTTTTATCGTGTAATATGTCAAAATGTTCGTCTCGAAGAGTAGATCATTTCATCTCATTGCATCATTTTCATTTGAGCTCATCTTGATGCGAAATGCTGTTGGAAGGGCTAGGTGATGTTAGTTTACATTTCTTAGCAGAACTTGCACTTTATTATTTTGCTATGATTGATGTGTGCACCCTATGAATTTGAGTCCTACATGTGTTTTGTAATATGTCATGCCATATTTCAGGAGTGTATGCCATGTATTTTGTGATCTATGTGGTGACTAGCACAAGCATGCAAAAGTAGGCTTCTGATGTTGCTGTTTTCAATACTGTTTAGCTGATATTTTGATGCTGAAACTAACATCATTTCATCTCATTGCATCATTTTCATTTGAGCTCATCTTGATGCGAAATGCTGTTGGAAGAGGGCTATGTGATGTTAGTTTCTGTTTCTTAACAGAACTTGCACTTTGTTATTTTGCTATGATTGATGTGTGCACCCTATGAATTTGAGTCCTACATGTGTTTTGTAATATGCCATGCCATCTTTCCAGGAGTGTATGCCATGTATTTTTGTGATCTATGTGGTGACTAGCACAAGCATGCAAAGTAGGCTTCTGATGTTCTGTTTTCAGCCTGTTTAGCTGATATTTTGATGCCATGTTAACTTGATGCTACGAGAGATCTATGCATATTTTGAGATACTTGATAAGGATGTTTTGAACATATGGTTATGCTCTATCCATCCATGCCTTTGTTTGCAATTATGGAGTGCCATAGCTTGAGTCAATCGGCTCTACTTTTGCTATCAAATGTTTCTGGCAGATTGTTTACATGTTATTCAATTTTGCCAAGGTTGTTGTGGTTGATCCATGTATGCTATGATGTTGTTCTTGCCATGTATGTCTTCTATGCCATGTCTTCTTGATGTATGTATGCTTAGTTTATCATGTAAGGCTCTGTAGTGAGTGTTTGAGCTCTTAAACATGCCTACTTGTTATCTGTTTTGACATGCCATGTTGCTGAATCATTAACTAAACTTGCGATATTGACATGGGTGTTACTATATTTTCTGATCCTTTTTGGCTTATGGTCAGTAAGGGACTTTTGTTCTATGCTTTGAGTAGATTCATGCCATGCCATGTTTTGCTATTATAAGTTCCTGTAGCATGTTGTTTTCTTGCTCTGAACATTGCTACCTGATGCTGTTTTTGCCATGTCGGCTGATATTTTTTGCACTTTTGCCATGCTTGTTTGAACCTGTTATGATGTGAACTAGCCGTAGCTCAGTGTTCATCTTTTGTCAAGCATCTTGAGTAGATCACTGCCATATACTTTGTTGGTACGTTTGGGTGCAGTAGCTTAATTTCTTGTTGCTTGCTAAGTGGCATCATCTTTGTTAATGGCAGATTTGTGCCATTCTTGTTTTGCTTGTCATTTGCAAACCGTGCATCCGATTCGGTGATCTTTATATCGATTTCAACGAAATCATCTCATCTTTCAGCGGCATACTTGGTTTGCCAAGTTGATGCCTGGTTCATCATTTCCTTCGGGGCGCATCGCATTGCATATCACATCCGCATATCATGTCATATTTTGCATCATGTTGCTTGTGCATTGCACCGTGATTTATTGTGGTTCCTTTGTTTGTGTTCTTGCTTTGGGTAGAGCCGGAGGCGAGTGCGTGAGCGAGGAACCTGTTGAAGCGCTTCACGAGGATCAAGCTTTCGACAACTCGAGAACATTGCGAGCAAGATGACCATACCCTCGAAATCACTTCTATCTTTGCTATGCTAGTTGCTCGCTCTTTTGCTATGCCTATGCTGCGATGCCTACCACTTGCTATATCATGCCACCCATATTGCCATGTCAGCCCTAACCATCCTTTCCTAGCAAACCGTTGATTGGCTATGTTACCGCTTTGCTCAGCCCTCTTATAAGCGTTGCTAGTTGCGGTGAAGATGAAGTTTGTTCCTTGTTGGAACATGGAGATGTTGTTCCTTGTTGGAACATGTTTACTTGTTGGGGATATCACAATATATATCTGCTATAATTAATGCATCTATATACTTGGTAAAGGGTGGAAGGCTCGGCCTTATGCAGTGTTTTGTTCCTCTTGCCACCCTAGTTTCCGTCATACGGTGTTATGTTCCTTGATTTAGCGTTCCTTACGGTTGGGTGATTTATGGGACCCCCTTGACGGTTCGCTTTGAATAAGACTCATCGGCAAGGCCCAACTTTGGTTTTACCATTTGCCACCTAAGCCTTTTCCCCGGGTTTTATGAGCCGAGGTCATCTTTATTTTAACCCCGGACGGTGCTCCTTAGTCTTGGCCCAACTAAGCTACTTGCGGGCCTGCAGGAAACTTCGAGGCTTGGTTTTACTCGTAGCTAGTCTCATCCGGATGTGCCACGAGAGCGAGATATGTGCAGCTCCTATCGGGTTGTCGGCTGTCCGGTGGCTTCTTTGGTCTTGTTTATTCTTTGTCGAAATGTCTTGTAGTCAGGATTCGAGATTGATCGGGTCTTCCGGTAGAAGAATATCCTTCGTTGACCGTGAGAGCTTATAATGGGCTAAGTTGGGACACCCTGCGGGTATTATCTTTGAAAGCCGTGCCCATGGTTATGAGGCAGATGGGAATTTGTTAATGTCGGTTGTAGAAAACCGAAGTTGACCTCAATTAAAATACACATCAACCGCGTGTGTAACCGTGATGGTCTCTTCTCGTGGTCAAGGAAGTGAACTGATGTTGGAGTTATGTCGGCGTAAGTAGTTCAGGATCACTTCTTGATCGCTACTAGCTTCACGACCGTGCTTTGCTCCTCTTCTCGCTCTCTTTTGCGAATGTAGCCACCATATATGCTGAGTAAACTTCTTTGCAGCTCCACCTTACAACTCTGTCCTTCCTATAAGCTTAAATAGTCTTGATCTCGCGGGTGTGAGATTCTGAGTCCCGTGACTCACAGATTCTACCAAAACAGTTGCGGTGCCGGCGATGCGGTCAGGTGGCCTTAGCCGAGCTCAAGTGGGAGTTCGATGAGGCGTGGTGTTACTATGTGTCTTTTCACGATGATCGATAGTGGTGCCCAGTTGGGACGATCGGGGATCTGTGTAGCATTTGGGGTATCTTCTTTTATTTTGGTTCCGTGTCGGACCTTGAGTGTACTGAATGATGGATGTTTATTTATGTATTGTGTGAAGTGGCATTGTAAGCCAACTATGTATCTTTTTCCTTATGTATTACATGGGTTGTGTGAAGATTACCTCACTTGCGACATTGCTTTCAATGCGGTTATGCCTCTAAGTCGTGCCTCGACACGTGGGAGATATAACCGCATCGAGGCGTTACAAGTTGGTAATCGAGCCTTCCCGACTTAAGAGCCCCTACTTGATTGTTTCTTGGCGTTGTTGAGTCTAGAGCGGAAAATGTTTTGAGTCTTAGGATTATATATATCGAGATAGGATTCTTTTACTCCCGGTCCTTAAATCGCTCTGTGAGGTCTCTGACGTAGAAGTTTTGACTCTCCTCTCCTCAAATTTCACTAAAAAAATTTTTAGGATCACGTGGGTATCTTGGGATCGTTCGATGGTTTTGTGGCGAGAACATTGTTCTTGGTGCCTCGACATTTAGGGGTTGTGGCGGTGTCCGGGGAGTTGAGCTCCAGGTGTTGTCGTCACAATTTTATCGTTGCGATTCGGAATACGAGTTTTACCGACATGAAATCTCTTTTGTGCAGTTGTTGGTGAGATAACCCGATAACCCGATCTTGAGGCGAGCTCGGGAGTATTGCCATGACTTGTATAACGGATGTTTTTGAAGGTCGGTACCACGATTTCGAAGGTTTCTTGGTTATGTGTTGTGGATGGATCTGTTGGATCTAGGTATTGTTAGTTTGGGTGATATATTTTGTGTCCTGTATCCCCAACACAGTTGCATAACCAGAAAGTTTGGGAGTTTATAGGTGGGAATTCTAGTAGCTACAGGATATCTTTCCGCGGATGTATGATTTGAGATTGGGGTTCAACGTCTAGTGGTCCGCCCATTCACGGTCGATTCTGATGGCATGGCGTCTTAAAGAATCCTTGGCTATGCTGATTGGGGCGTCTTGTTTGTCATTCGTGGCGTCCATTATCGTCGTGCCGTGTGGGCCCCACCACGAACACTTTGGTAGAAATCTCTATCATGTGTTTGTTCGGCTTATTCTAGAAGCCAATCTTTTGTTTTCAGTTGTGATATTGAGTTGTTTCTAAGACAGATGGTGATTTCATACCTTTATCTAAGTGGCTTCTCACTTTAATGGACGTGTGATGATTAGCTTTTGGAATTCATTCGTTCATTCTCGTTCGAATGTTTATTGTGAAGACTATATGTTGCAATTTCTATCCATTGATTCTACTTGACTATTTGTCTATCAAAGTGCTAACGGATGTCACCCTCTTGAGGATGGCTCCATAGCGCGAGAATCCGGAGCGGAATGATGGGAATCGATCGAACCCTCCACCTCCACCTCCGCCTCCGGAGGCTGGCAACTATCATGGCAGCCACCAATGCCAATGCTCGAGATGATTTTGCAGCTCTTGCAGAAGCGTACTCAAGGGCAAAGCAGTCAAGGAAATCAAGGTCAAGGCAACAACCAGCCGCACTTTGCTACTCTCGGTCGGTTCCTCGCTAATCAGCGAAGTCTTTCAATTTACGTATCCGAGGCCACAGACGGCTGACGATTGGCTTGTGGACATCTGCAAGCATTTTGAATGTAGCAATGTCGGACACGAGGACTTTGTCAAGTTTGCATCGTTTCAACTCAAGGACCAAGCTGCTTTGAGTGGTACCGACAATACAAAGATTCGAGGAGGTCGTGTCATTACAGGATGAGTTCATGAGATTTGAGCTCACCACATTCGAAAAGTGTTGTTGAGAGCAAGCGTGAGGAGTTCCGCAATCTCAAGCAAGGCAACATGTACGTGTATCAATACAATATCCAGTTCGAGCTTCGCTCGCTTTGCTAAGCAAGGCGTCCACGATGAAAAGTATGATCTATCAATTCGGGGTGGTCTCGGAGAAGATCTGCAATTAGCTCTTGTGCTTTTGAGCCAAAAAGTATGATGAATTCTACAACATGGCTTTGAAGCAAGAAGCTGCCCAGCTCAAATGTGAGGCTTCTAAGAAGAGAATCGGGGATGCAGATTCAGTCTTCTTCTTCCTCTCAAGTGGCAGCTAAGCGGCGAAGTTCTACCTTCCTCCTCCTCCGTTCGTCGGCCTTATCGTGAGAAGAACTCGGGTGGCCGTGGATCTTCCACCCGCCCAACCCAGGCTATCGAACAAGTCTAATTCTCAAGCTCCAAGGTCAAGTGCTCCTTACCACCGTCCGCTCTCGGAGGTGACTTGCAACAAATGTCGGCGAAAAAGGTCACTATCGAACAAGTGCTTCAACCAAAGCGCCTTCCGCCTCCTCCTCTGTGAAATCTTCCGGCAATGCGGTGGTCAAGCATAATCCAAAGCATGCCAAGGTCAATATGATGAATGCAGCTCAAGCGGAGGAATCTTGATGTGATAATGGGTAATCTCTCGATTAATGATATTCTGCAAAAGTCTTATTTGATCTTTGGTGCATCGCATTCTTTCATGTCATATCCTTTTGCATGAAGCACAATTTTGACGGAGAATTACCTAAAGCATTGCAAGTTATTTCTCGGCTAAGCGTTGAGCTCTAGCATGATGGTTCGAATGTCGGTATCAAGATGGGCGATTATAGATTTCTGGCTAAACCAATTGTCCTTGGTGACTCGGATATTGATCTTATTCTCGGGATGGGTGGCTTTCTCGGCACAAAGCTCGGCTTGATTGTGCTGCCGGGAAATTCAATTGACTCACTCTTCTAATGATGTGATCATCTATGCGCTTCGTGATGAAACCATTCGGTTGTTTTCTCTCAATGAGAAGAAGCGAATTGGATGCTATCTCTCGATTCGATCGTTTGTGAGTACCAAGATGTCTTTCGGAAGAGCTTCGGGTATGCCTCCTCATCGGCCGGTTGAATTAGTTATCGATCTTGAGCACAGCCTTGAACCCGTTTGCAAGCGTCCTTACAAGCTTGGACCTGATGAGCTGAAGGAATTGAAGAAGCATTTCGATGAACAAGGCGTCTGGGTTTGATCGGACGAGTTCATCTCCTTGGGGTTGTGGTGTTCTTTTTGTCGGAAGAAGGATGGTACGGACCGACTTTGCGTCGATTACCGTCCATTGAATAAGAAGACTATCAAGAACAAGTATCCACTTCCCAACATCAATGAGCTTTTGAGCAACTCAAAGGTGCTAAAGTGTTCTCAAGCTTGACCTTCATTATGGGTTATCATCAGATTCGCATTCGTGAACAAGATATTCCCAAGATAGCATTGAGAACAAGCTTTGGTTCTTATGAATATCTTGTCATGTCTTCGGCCTTGTCAATGCTCCTCCAACATTCTCTCGGATGATGAACTTCATCTTCAACCCCTACACCAATGAATTCTTCTTGGTCTATCTTGATGATATTTTGGTCTTCTCCAAGAATAAGAAGGATCATGCCAAACATTTGCGATTGGTGCTAGACAAGCTCGAGTATCAATTCTATCTGAAGTTTTCCAAATGTGAATTTTGGCTTGATGAAGTGCTTTATCTTGGTCATATCATCTCCGCCAAGGGCATCGCTGTTAATCCGAGAAGGTGTCCGCAATTGTGAATTGGGAACCTCCTCGGAATGTCAAGCAGCTCCATGATTTTCTTGGTCTTGCAAGCTATTGCGAAGATTCGTTGAGAATTTCTCCAAGATTGCAAAGCCTCTTTCCAACCTCCTCGAAGCATGTGAAGTATATACGGTCTCTGAGTGTGGCGTTGCTTTCAATACTCTCAAAGAGAAACTTGTCACAGCTCATGTCTTGACTCCTCTGATGAATCCAAGCCATTGAAGTTTTACGTGATGCTTCTCTTCAAGGTCTCGGTGCTGTGTTAATGCAAGAGAAGAGAGTTGTGGCTTATACCTCTCGTCGATTTGAAGCCCAGAAAAGAACTACCCCCTCACGATCTTGAGTTGGCGGCGGTTGTCCATGCATTGATAACATGGAGACATCTCTTGTTGGGAAGGAAAGTGGACATATTCACCGATCACAAGAGCCTCAAGTATATCTTCCTCAACCCAACCTCAACCTCGAGGCGGACTCGATGGGTGAAATGATTCAAGAGTACAACCCAAGTATTGAATATACTCAAGGCAAGGCCAATGTCATTGCGGATGCTTTGGCGGGAAAGCTTCTTGCAGCAGTTTAATCCTCAAGCCCTTCCAACGGATCTTTGTGAAGCTTTCCATAGCTGAATCTTCAAGTTGTTCCTCAAGGCTTTCTTGCCAACCTCATAGTCTCTCCTACTTTGGAAGATCAGATTCGTGAGGCTCAGCTTCTAGATACCATGGTGAAAAAGGTGAAGCGTGGTATCGACAAGGGCATTCAAGTACAAGTGCTTCCACGTTGATGACAAAGATACTCTTTTCTTTGAGGACGGATTGTGGTTCCTAAGGGTGATCTGAGAAAAGTCATTATGAGCGAGGCTCACAATTCGCTTCTATCCATTCATCACGGAAATGCGAAGATGTACCATGATCTCAAGCAGTCATATTGGTGGACTCGAAAGAAGCGAAATTGCTCAATTAGTGAATGAGTGTGATGTCTGCGGAAGAGTGAAAGCAGAACACCAAAGACCAGTGGTCTCCTCCAACCTCTTGCTATTCGAATGGAAGTTTGATCATATTGAGATGGACTTACGTGACTGGTTTCCAAAGTCCATGCGTGGAAATGATGCTATCTTCGTTGTCATTGACAAGCTTACTAAAGTGGCTCATTTTCTTCCAATCAAAGAATCTATCACAGCAGCTCGGTTGGCGAGCTATACACCTCGAGGATTGTCTCCTTGCGGCATTCCACAAGTGATCTCTTGGACCGTGGCAGCATCTTTACCTCAAGTTTTGGGATTCTTTTGAAGGCCATAGGCACCAACATTCGTTTCAGCACAGCTTTCCATCCTCAAACAAGTGGCCAAGTCGGCGAGTTAATCAAATCCTTGAAGATATGCTCGGGGCTTGTGTCATTTCTTCGGTATGAAATGGGAAGATTGTCTTCCATATGCGAGTTCTCCTACAACAACAGCTTCCAGCGAGTTCGGGCAAGGCCCCATTCGAAATTCTCTATGGCGAAAGTGTCGTACTCCTCTCAATTAGTGCAGGACAGGTGAGCGCCAACTTCTTGGCAATGACTTGATCACGAAGCGAAGAAATGTGCAAAGTCATTCGTGAGAATCTCAAAGCAGCATAATCACGCGGAAGAGCTATTATGATGATAAGCACCGTGATGTGGCTTTTGAAATCGGAGACCATGTCTACCTCGCGTCTCTCAATGAAAGGCACTTTCGTCAACCCGGTATCAAAGGAAGCTTGCCCCTAGATCGTGGGTCCTTTCAAGATCATTGGCAAAAGCGATCTAAGCCTATCAACGAGCTTCCGTCCAACTTTGCGAGCGTGCATGATGTGTTTCACGTGTCACAACCGCCAAGTGCTTCAAGACTCTGAGCACTATCAACCGAAGAAATTGACCTTCAAGAAGATCTCTCTTATCATGAGCACCCGTTGCTATTCTTGAAGAAACGGCGCAAGACTGCAACAAGTCAATCAAATTCCTGAAAGTGAAGTGGTCACACCATTCAGACCGAGAAGCCACCGGGGCGCGAGGATCACCTCCGTTCGAATATCGAGTTCTTTCGGTCCTAGATCTGGGGCGAGATCCTCTTGTAGTGGTGGAGTGTTGTAACACCCGGATGTAACTTTCCATATTTGTAACTCAACTCTTGCCATTTTCGGCATTGTGATATGATATTCCCTCCGTGGTTGGGTTTTTCTCCTTTTGCATTTTTCCATGTCATGCATTTTATATCATGTCATCATGTGCATCGCATTTGCATACGTGTTCGTCTCATGATTCCCGTTGTCCGTTTTGCAATCCGGCACTCCTATCTCCCGGCGGCCCTTTACGTTTTCCGTGGCGGGTACTAAACCTTCTCGGAATGGACGAGGTTTGTCAAGTGGCCTTGGTATACCACGGTTGACCACGGTCAAGTTTGGTCATTTGGAGCTCGTTTGGTACTCAGCAGTTAACGCACTCTTGCAAAGGCCTCTTTTAAGTTGCAGCCCAACACCCTTCAAAAAGCTCAATAACCCATCTAAGTCACTTCCATGCTCTCCGTCGTTCGATCACGATCGTGTGGTGAAAACTACACCTCATTTGGACTCTCTAGCTCCCTCTATGCATATTTAAGCACCTCCCCATTCCAAATCGCGGTACAACCCTAGCCTTCCCCTACCTCGCGCTCGGACACGTCCGTCGCCGTCCGAGACGAAACCAGCGCCGCCGCCCTCGGCCAATCCGGCCTGCCACATGGCCGCCGCCTCCCTCCGCCGCGCCGACCTGCGAACCCGGCAGCCCGCCCTTAACCAGGTCACCGCGCCGCCACCTCCATGGCGCAGAGGCCTCCGCGCCGCCGCCCGCTCAGCGCCGCCGCCCCTAGCCGCCGGCCGTCGCCGGCGCCTCCGCTCGCCGCCCGCCGCCGCCGCCCGCGCCCGCCGCCCGCCACCGGATCGCGCCGCCCGGCGCCCCGGCCCAGCCGCCCGCTCCGCCCGCCGCGCCGCCTCCCCTCGGCGCCACCGCCCCTCGCCCGCCGGCCCGCCTCCTCTCCCTCCTCCGGCCTCGCCGAACTCCCGGCAACCGCTCGGCGCCGGCGCCTCGATCCGGCCTCGTCGGATCTGAAAACGAGGTTGACTTTCTTCCCCGAAATTTCCTCAAGTATTTTGTTTTGGTGATAATTTGTGGCACTTTCAGTGCATAACTTTGCATCTGTAGCTCCATTTTGTGCGTGTAATATGTCAAAATGTTCGTCTCGAAGAGTAGATCATTTCATCTCATTGCATCATTTTCATTTGAGCTCATCTTGATGCCCGAAATGCTGTTGGAAGAGGGCTATGTGATGTTAGTTTACATTTCTTATGAGAACTTGCACTTTATTATTTTGCTATGATTGATGTGTGCACCCTATGAATTTGAGTCCTACATGTGTTTTGTAATATGCCATGCCATCTTTCCAGGGTGTATGCCATGTATTTTGTGATCTATGTGGTGACTAGCACAAGCATGCAAAGTAGGCTTCTGATGTTGCTATTTTCAGCCTGTTTAGCTGATATTTTGATGCCATGTTAACTTGATGCTAGAGAGATCTATGCATATTTTGAGATACTTCAGTAAGGATGTTTTGAACATATGGTTATGCTCTATCCATCCATGCCTTTTTTGCAATTATGGAGTGCCATAGCTTGAGTCAATCGAGCTCTACTTTTGCTATCAAATGTTTCTGGCAGATTGTTTACATGTTATTCAATTTTGCCAAGGTTGTTGTGGTTGATCCATGTATGCTATGATGTTGTTCTTGCCATGTATGTCTTCTATGCCATGTCTTCTTGATGTATGTATGCTTAGTTTATCATGTAAGGCTCTGTAGTGAGTGTTTGAGCTCTCAAACATGCCTACTTGTTATCTGTTTTGACATGCCATGTTGCTGAATCATTATGAAACTTGCGATATTGACATGGGTGTTACTATATTTTCTGATCCTTTTGGCTTATGGTCATAAGGGACTTTTGTTCTATGCTTTGAGTAGATTCATGCCATGCTATGTTTTGCTATTATAAGTTCCTGTAGCATGTTGTTTTCTTGCTCTGAACATTGCTACGATCTGTTTTTGCCATATCCGACTGATATTTTTTGCACTTTTGCCATGCTTGTTTGAACCTGTTATGATGTGAACTAGCGTAGCTCAGTGTTCATCTTTTGTCAAGCATCTTGAGTAGATCACTGCCATATACTTTTTGTTACGTTTGGGTGCAGTAGCTTAATTTCTTGTTGCTTGCTAAGTGGTATCATCTTTGTTAATGGCAGATTTGTGCCATTCTTGTTTTGCTTGTCATTTGCAAACCGTGCATCCGATTCGGTGATCTTTATATCGATTTCAACGAAATCATCTCATCTTTCAGTGGCATACTTGGTTTGCCAAGTTGATGCCTGGTTCATCATTTCCTTCGGGCGCATCGCATTGCATATCACATCCGCATATCATGCCATATTTTGCATCATGTTGCTTGTGCATTGAACCGTGATTTATTGTGGTTCCTTTGTTTGTGTTCTTGCTTTGGGTAGAGCCGGGAGGCGAGTGCGTGAGCGAGGAACCTGTTGAGAAGCGCTACGAGGATCAAGCTTTCGACAACTCGAGAACATTGCGAGCAAGATGACCATACCCTCAAAATCACTTCTATCTTTGCTATGCTAGTTGCTCGCTCTTTTGCTATGCCTATGCTGCGATGCCTACCACTTGCTATATCATGCCACCCATATTGCCATGTCAGCCCTAACCATCCTTTCCTAGCAAACCGTTGATTGGCTATGTTACCGCCGCTCGGCCCCTCTTATAGCGTTGCTAGTTGCGAGTGAAGCTGAAGTTTGTTCCTTGTTGGAACATGGAGATGTTGTTCCTTGTTGGAACATGTTTACTTGTTGGGGATATCACAATATATATCTGCTATAATTAATACATCTATATATTTGGTAAAGGGTGGAAGGCTCGGCCTTATGCAGTGTTTTGTTCCTCTTGCCACCCTAGTTTCCGTCATACGGTGTTATGTTCCTTGATTTAGCGTTCCTTACGGTTGGGTGATTTATGGGACCCCCTTGACGATTCGCTTTGAATAAGACTCCTCCGGCAAGGCCCAACTTTGGTTTTACCATTTGCCACCTAAGCCTTTTTCCCGGGTTTTCGTGAGCCGGGTCATCTTTATTTAACCCCGGACGGTGCTCCTTGAGTCTTGGCCGAAACTGAGCTACTGCTGCCGCCACCTGCAGGGAAACTTCGAGGCTTGGTTTTACTCGTAGCTAGTCTCATCCGGATGTGCCACGAGCGAGATATGTGCAGCTCCTATCGGGATTTGTCGGCTGTCGGGTGGCTTTGCTGGTCTTGTTTATTCTTTGTCGAAATGTCTTGTAGTCCGGGATTCGAGATTGATCGGGTCTTCGGTAGAAGGAATATCCTTCGTTGACCGTGAGAGCTTATAATGGGCTAAGTTGGGACACCCTGCAGGGTATTATCTTTCGAAAGCCGTGCCCGCGGATTTATGAGGCAGATGGGAATTTGTTAATGTCGGTTGTAGAAAACCGAAGTTGACCTCAATTAAAATACACATCAACGCGTGTGTAACCGTGATGGTCTCTTCTCGGTGAGTCCGGGAAGTGAACTGATGTTGGAGTTATGTCGGCGTAAGTAGTTCAGGATCACTTCTTGATCGCTACTAGCTTCACGACCGTGCTTTGCTCCTCTTCTCGCTCTCTTTTGCGAATGTAGCCACCATATATGCTGAGTAAACTTGCTGCAGCTCCACCTTACAACTCTGTCCTTCCTATAAGCTTAAATAGTCTTGATCTCGCGGGTGTGAGATTGCTGAGTCCCGTGACTCACAGATTCTACCAAAACAGTTGCGGTGCCGGCGATGCGGTCAGGTGGCGCAGCCGAGCTCAAGTGGGAGTTCGATGAGGCGTGGTGGTTACTATGTGTCTTTCACGATGATCGATGGTGGTGCCAGTTGGGATGATCGGGGATCTGTGTAGCATTTGGGTATC
>JAHIAM010001477.1:0-30280 GCA_021605205.1 Aegilops longissima
CCGAAAGTTACATTGGGTTGACATGGATCGAGGCGGTTTGTCACTCCGCAGCGGAGAGGTATCACGGGCCCTCGGTAATGCATCATCACAAAGCTCAATGTGATCAAAGTGTTTGATCACGGGATCATGCATTACTGATGCGAGAAAAGTGACTTGCGATGCGAGATTGAGCGAGTATTGGTATACTGAACGATCGAATCTCGGGCGAAGTAAAATACCGATTGACAAAGGGAATGCATTATCTGAGGATTAATTGAATCCTTGACATCCGTGGTTCATCCGATGAGATCATCGTGGAGCATGTGAGGCCAACATGGGTATCGAGATCCGCTGTTGGTTATTGCCGGAAACGTCTCGGTCATGTCTGCATGTCTCCCGAACCCGTGGGGTCTACACATAAGGTTGATAGCAGCTAGGGTTATAGGAATATGTATGTGCAGTAACCCGAATGTTGTTGAGTCGGGATGAGATCCTGGGCGTCCGAGGAGTTCGGAATGGTCGGAGGTAAAGAATTATATATAGGAAGTGCTGTTTGACCGCATGGGACAAGTTTAGGTGATATCGGTATTGTCTGGGGACCACCGGAGGGTCGGGGTCCCTCAAGTGGGGCCACCAGCCCGAGGGGCCCATGGGCCCTAGGTGGTGCGCCTAGGCCCACATGGGCCAAGGAACCAGCCCAAAGGGCCCATCGCCTAGGGTGAAAAAGGGAGAGTCCATGAGGGGAAGGCACCTCAGGGGTGCCTTGGGAGGTTGGACACCTCCCCCTCTTGGCCGCACCCCTCCCTTGGAGGAGGGAGAGCTGCGCCCTCCCCTCCTTGGCACCTATATAAAGGGGGAGGGAGGGCAGCAGCACCTTTTGCCTGGGCGCCTCCTCTCCCTCTCCAGCACATCCTCCTCCTCCGTGGTGCAGTGAAGCCACCTGGGAATCTTGCAAGTTCCACCATCACCCACGCCGTCGTGCTGCTGCTGGAGCCATCTTCCTCAACCTCTCCTTCACCTTGCTGGATCAAGAAGAAGGAGGCGTTCACGCTGATCGTCTCGTGTGTTGAGCAGCGGAGGTGCCGTCCGTTCGGCACTAGATCATCGGTGGGTGGATCGCTGACAAATCGACTACCTCATCCACGTTCACTCCGGCCTTCCGTTACGATCTACAAAGTGGTATGTAGATGCTATCCAATCTGAATACTCGTTGCTAGATGAACTCATAGATGGATCTTGGTGAAACCGTGGAAAAATTTTAATTTTCTGCAGCGTTCCCCAACAATAAAATCGTTCACTTCATTGATGGTCGATTGTCTGGTAGCATGCAAATTGAGTGGGAATGAGAGCGGAAGAAGAAATACATTATTACTCACTACGCAGCGCGTCACGAGTATTAGTTAAATTGTGGGTTGCTAGTAGTACTTCCATTGGTCTCCTTCATTATTTTGTGCCAATTTTGATAGTAACACAATATTTATGCATTTGGCGAGTGTAGTCTACTTGAAATTTATGTTCACTAAACTCATGGGAACGTTTGGACCTCGAAACCAAAACCATCAATTAATCTTTACCTTGTTCATCACATTCGAAAGCCTCACACCTACTAGTACTCACGTGCCAAACCTGAGCGTGTTCCCCACTATCAGGTATTAGTACTACTAGTGCGAGTGCTTAGGTTATAAAAGGGAACTACCTAACCGAAAATTACTCTACCTTTCCTCCTCATAAGTACTTCTTCTTGATAAAAGTCGTTGCCATGGCGGTGAGCGAGCTCTAGGTAGAGAACTACACGTAACAAGGGGCGGCAACCAAGTTGCGGAAAAAAAAAGAGGAGCCGCCCATACGCGTGAGACCTCGAAACATCTCTCACGGGAGGTGATGGCTCCGGGAGGCGCCCTAACCATGAGCGAACATCTTGCGACAGCGGCCCAGATGAACCGTTATCCTCGGCAGCATGCCCGATCAGCTCAATAAGCACCTCAATAGCGAAGGAGTTCATCCAAAGGCTTGCGGAGTTCTGAAGGAGAGCCTCGGCGACATGCCGGCTGAGCTCAATCAGCGGGGGGTTGACCGGCTGGCTTGGTGATACTCTGCTTGAAGAAGAGCATTGCCTCGGAGAAGAAAGGCGACAGCGAAAATCCTGCGACTTCGGAGGACAAAGCGAAGCTCTACCCTGGTCGACCTGTTGAAGGAGGAAAGCGTCGGCTGGAAGAAGCTGCATGAGAATAGTAGTTCCTCAATGAAGATGCTGCGAGCCCTCGTCATGGAACAAAAGGAGAGTTGGCGAAGCTCGCGCATGAGCACCGGCTGCTTTGTCAAGGTACATAATGCTTGCCGTGGAACAGATGATGAAGGCTCGCATTCGGGAAATCGCGTCATGGACAGAATGAAGAAGATGGCGGAGGAGGCAGCAAAGGAGATGGAGAGTCGTGGAGGCGATGAAGAAGCGATTCACGACTCCGCGGTGAATTAGATCATTTGGGTGATAATCTTCCTTCTTCTTTTCTTTCTTTGTGTTTCATCTTTTGCTTGGTGTTTTACTTGCGGTGTCACGTTCTCTGCGAGCAGGAATAGAACAATGGTTTCTGTTTTTGAGGAATAGAGTAGAACAATGCTAACAATGGAGATGACTAGCAAATTAGATCATTTTATATCGCCATATAGCCTTTGGGCTGCCGTGTTTAGTGCTCTCTCCGTATGATGATACTACTCGATTGGAAAACTTGAGTATACCGCATGGTTCTTTGCTCCTCCTCGATCAGGTCGTCCGACGCATTTATCTGACAGTCAAATCACAAGGCCCGCTTCCAGCGTAATGAGCCATCAAATCACAAAGGCCCTGCCTCTCGTGAAACCGACCAAGCTGAATTGCCCCGCCCTCTAGCCTTTTAAAAAATGTATACTTTTGTGCAAGTAGTGTCGATGGATTCAGCATGGAGAGAAAACTTGAAATTAAAAAACAGGTGGTACATATAGAGGCGACAAATGGCCAAATTATGCATATAGTACTATTAAAAGGCTAGTCACAATAATGGTGTCCAGCCGAGACCACCCCTCAAATAAAACTAAGCACCCACAAATTCTTTGACAAAACTAAGCATGGAGGGTTAAGGGCGTGCGAGGGAGACGGTAGGAGAGCGAACTGCTTGACGTGCGAATGGCGAGGTATGCTTTCCATTCTCCCATGATCACGGGCTTCCGAGCCCTTGGATCGGAGATCGAGCAGTTGCATGGCGTGATTCTAGACCAATGGGTGAATATCCTATCACTGGAGGATTTATTCCTCTCTATCTCTTTCTTGTACTCCCTCAGTCCAATAATATAAGACGATTTTTGACACTAGTGTAGTGCCAAAATGTTCTTATATCGTTAGGACACAGTACTAGTATTATTACATTTGCCAAGGGTGACCTCTTCCAATGAAATAGTGTTGCTAAGTTTGCTTCATTTAATTAGCTATTGTTGGAAATATGCCTAGAGGCAATAATAAAAGGATTATTATTATATTTCCTTGTTCATGATAATTGTCTTTTATTCATGCTATAATTGTATTATCCGGAAATCGTAATACCGTGTGAATACATAGACCACAACATGTCCCTAGTGAGCCTCTAGTTGACTAGCTCGTTGATCAGAGATAGTCATGGTTTCCTAACTATGGACATTGGATGTCATTGATAACGAGATCACATCATTAGGAGAATGATGTGATGGACAAAACAATCCTAAGCATAGCACAAGATCGTGTAGTTCGTTTGCTAGAGCTTTTCCAATGTCAAGTATCTTTTCCTTAGACCATGAGATCGTGTAACTCTCGGATACCGTAGGAGTGCTTTGGGTGTAAAGCGTCCTGGCGTGTGGGTGACTATAAAGGTATACTACGGGTATCTCCGAAAGTGTCATTGGGTTGACACGGATCGAGGTAGGATTTGTCACTCCGTATGACGGAGAGGTATCTCTGGGCCCTTTCGGTAATGCATCATCATAATGAGCTCAAAGTGACCAAGTGTTTGGTCACGGGATCATGCATCTGATGCGAGTAAAGTGACTTGCATGTAACAAGATTGAGCGAGGTATTGGGATACAAGCGATCGAATCTCGGGCAAGTAACATACCGATTGACAAAGGAATTGTATCACGGGGTTGCTTGAATCCTCGACATCGTGGTTCATCCGATGAGATCATCGAGGAGCATGTAGGACCAACATGGGTATCCAGATCCGCTGTTGGTTATTGACGGACAGAGCCGTCTCGGTCATGTCTCGTGTCTCCCGAACCCGTTGGGTCTACACATAAGGTTCGGTGGCCTAGGGTTGTAGAGATATGAGTATGCAGCAAACCGAAAGTTGTTGGAGTCCGGATGAGATCCGGACGTCACGAGGTTCGGAATGGTCGGAGGTAAAGAATTATATATGGGAAGTCGAGTTTTTGACCATGGGAAAGTTTGGGGTCACCGGTATTGTCAGGGACCACGGAAGGGTCGAGGGGTCCCAGGTGGGGCCACCTATCGGGAGGGCCCATGGGCTGAAGTGGGAGGGAACCAGCCTGGTGGGCTGGTGCGCCCCACAGGCCCCTGCGCCTAGGGTTGGGAACCCTAGGGGGAGGCGCCTCCACTGTTGGGAGGCCTCCACCCCCAGGCCGCCCTTGCCTCTGGAATCCAATCTCCAGGCGGCGCCCCTGAGGCCCTATATAAAGTGGGGGGAGGAGGGCAGCTGCATTACTAAGCCGGCCTCCTCTCCTCCCAACTCCCTCCTCCTCCGTGGAGCTTGGCGAAGCCTCTAGGAATCCCTGCTGCATCCACCACTGCATGCGTCGTCTGCTTTGGATCTCCATCAACCTCTCCTTTCCCCTTGCTGGATCAAGAAGGAGAGGCGTCCTCCACAGCGTCGTGTGTTGAATGCGGAGGTGCCGTCCGTTCGGCACTTGGTCATCGGTGATTTGGATCACGGCAATCGACTCCCTCAACCCCGTTCTCTTGAGCAGCTTCGCTCGCAATCTACAAAGGTATGTAGATGCACTCCTATCACTCGTTGCTAGATGAACTCATAGATGGATCTTGGTGAAACCGTAGGAAAAATTTATTTTCTGCAGCGTTCCCCAACGGTGGCATCATGAGCTAGGTCTGTCGTGAGTTCTCTTTGCGAGTAGAACACAATTTGTTGTGGGCGTAGATGTTGTCAACTTTCTTGCCAATACTAGTCTTATTTTGCTTCAGCGGTATTGTGGGATGAAGCGGCCGGACCGACCTTACGTGCGCTTATGTGAGACAGGTTCCACCGTGACATGCACTAGTTGCATAAGGTGGCTAAGCGGGTGTCTGTCTCTCCACTTTAGTTGGGCGGATTCGATGAAAAGGGTCCTTATGAAGGGTAAATAGAAGTTGACAAATCACGTTGTGGCTTTTTCGTAGTAAGTAAGCGTTCTTGCTAGAACCCTATTGCAGCCACGTAAAAGATGCAACAACAATTAGAGACGTCTAACTTGTTTTTGCAGCAATTGCTTTGTGATGTGATATGGCCAAAGTTGTGATGAATGATGAATGATATATTGTGATGTATGAGATCATGTTCTTGTAATAGGAATCACGACTTGCATGTCGATGAATATGACAACGGCATGAGCCATAGGAGTTGTCTTAATTATTGTATGACCTGCGTGTCATTGATTCAGCGCCATGTAATTACTTTACTTTATTGCTAAACCATTAGCCATAGTAGTAGAAGTAATAGTTGGCGAGCAACTTCATGGAGAAAGCGATGATGGAGATCATGATGATGGAGATCATGGTGTCATGCGGTGACAAGATGATCATGGAGCCCCAAGATGGAGATCAAAGGAGCTATATGATATTGGCCATATCATGTCACTACTATTTAATTGCATGTGATGTTTATTATGTTTTGCATCTTGTTTACTTAGAACGGCGGTAGTAAATAAGATGATCCCTCATAATAATTTCAAGAAAGTGTTCCCCTAATTGTCTTGCCGTTGCTAAAGTTAAATCGTTTGAGCACCACGTGATGATCGGTGTGATAGATTCCTCACGTTCACATACAGCGGGTGTAAGACAGTTTACACATGCAAAACACTTAGGTTAACCAGCGAGCCTAGCATGTACAGACATGGCCTCGGAACACGAGACCGAAAGGTCGAACATGAGTCGTATGGAAGATCGATCAACATGGAGATGTTCACCGATGATGACTAGTCCGTCTCACGTGATGATCGGACACAGCCTAGTCGACTCGGATCATGTAACATTAGATGACTAGAGGATGTCTAATCTAAGTGGGAGTTCATTAAATAATTTGATTAGATGAACTTAATTATCATGAACTTAGTCTAAAATCTTTGCATAAATGTCTTGTAGATCAAATGGCCAGCGCTCATGTCAACATGAACTTCAGCGTTCCTAGAAAACCAAGCTGAAAGATGATGGCAGCAACTATGAGGACTGGGTCGGAACACGAGATCATCCTCATAGCTGCCAAGAAAGCATATGTCCTAGAAGGACCGCTAGGTGAAGCACCCATCCGAGAACCAAGGCGTTATGAGCAGCTTGGCGATCACGTCTTGATGATTACTCCCTCGTTCGGTGCGGCATGCTATGCTTAGAACCAGGGCTCCAAAAGCGTTTTGAGCAACACGGAGCATATGAGATGTTCGAGCTGAAAATGGTTTTCCAAGCTCATGCCGGTCGTGAGATATGAAGTCTCCGACAAGTTCTATAGTTGTAAGGTGGAGGAAAATAGTTACTGTCGGTGAGCACATACTCAAAATGTACAGGTTGCACAACCACTTTGTCCCAGTGGACATTAACCTCCAGACGAGGCGGTCATTGACAGAATCCTTGATCGCTCCACCAAGCTACAAGAGCTTTGTGATGAACTACAATATGCAGGGGATGGTGAAAACTATTCTGAAGTATTTTCAATGCTGAAATCAGCAGAGGTAGAAATCAGAAGGAACATCAAGTGTTGATGGTCAATAAAACCACTAAGTTCAAGAGAGGCAAGGGTAAGAAGAACTTGAAGAAGGGCGGCAAGGATGTTGCCGCGCCATGGTAAGCCGTTGCCGGAAGAAGTCAAAGAATGGACCCAAGCAGAGGTGAGTGCTTTTATTGCAAAGGGAAGGGTCCTTTGAGCGGAACTGCCCCAAATACTTAGTGACAAGAAGGCCGGCAACACTAAAGGTATATTTGATATACATGTAATTGATGTGTACCTTACCGGTGCTAGTAGTAACTCACTGGTATTTGATACGGTGTCGTTGCTCATATTTGTAACTCAAGCAGGAGCTGCGGAATAGCGGAATGGCGAAGAGACGAGGTGACGATCTTGGCGTCGGGAATGGTTCCAAGGTCGATGTGATGCGCCGTCGACGCTACCTCTACATTTACCTACGGGATTAGTTTTAAACCTCAATAATTGTTATTTAGTGCCAAGTTTGAGCATGAACATTGTATCTGGATCTCGTTTAATACGAGATGGCTACTCATTTAAATCCGAGAATAATGGTTGTTCTATTTATATGAGAGATATGTTTTATGGTCATGCCCGATGGTCAATGGTTTATTCTTAATGAATCTCGAGCGTGATGTTACACATATTCATAGTGTGAATACCAAAAGATGTAAAGTTGATAGCGATAGTCCACATACTTGTGGCACTCCGCCTTAGTCACATTGGTGTCAAGCGCATGAAGAAAGCTCCATCTGATGGACTTTTAGAGTCTCGATTATGAATCATTTGACACATGCGAACCATGCCTTATGGGCAAAATGACCAAGACTCCGTTCTCGGAACAATGGGCGAGCAACCAACTTATTGGAAATCATACATCTTGATGTGTATGGTCCAATGGCGTTGAGGCTCGCGGAGGATATCGTTATGTTCTCACTCTTTGATGACTTAAGTAGATATGGGTATGTCTACTTGATGAAACACAAATCTGAGACCTTTGAAAAGTTCAAGGAATTTCAGAATGAGGTAGAGAATCAAGCGTGACCGAAAGATAAAGTTCTTACGATCAGATCGTGGAGGAAAATATTTAAGTCACGCAATTTGGTACACCTTAAGGAAATGTGGAATCGTTTCACAACTCACGCCGCTGGAACACCTCGGTATAGCGGTGTGTCGAGCGTCGTGTCGCACTCTATTGGATATGGTGCGATCTATGATCTCTCTACCGATTTACCGCTATCATTTTGGGATCGCTCTAGAGACAGCTACATTCACTTTAAATAGGGCACTCTGTCTAAATCCGTTGAGGCGACACCATTATGAATTATGGTTTGGGAAGAAACCTAAGCTATTGTTTCTAAAAGTTTGGGGATCGCGATGCTTATGTCAAGAAACTTCAACCTGAAAAGCTCGAACCCAAGTCGGAAAAATGCATCTTCATAGGATACCCTAAAAACCATTGGGTATACCTTCTACCTTAGATCCGAAGGCAAGATCTTTGTTGCCAAGAACGGATCCTTTACGGAAAAAAGTTTCTCTCGAAAGGAGTAAGTGGGAGGAAAGTAGAACTCGATGAAGTACTACCTCTTGAACAGGAAAGTAGTGCAGCTCGGGAAAATGTTCTGTGGTGCCTACACCAGTGGAGAGAAATTAATGATGATGATCAAGGTACTTGGATCAAGTTACTACTGAACCGTGGGTCCACAAGGACCGTTCCACACAGTGGTATAGCAACCCTGTCACGGAAATCATGTTGTTGAACAGCGGTGAACCTTTGAACTATGAAGAAGCGATGGCGGGCCAGATTCCAACAAATGGCTTGAAGCCATGCAATCCGAGATAGAATCCATGTATGAAAACAAAGTATGGACTTTGGCAGACTTGCCCGATGATGGCGGCGATAGAAAACAAATGGATCTTTAAGAAGAAGCAATGGGGCGGATGGTAATGTTACCATCTATAAAGCTCGACTTATCGCTAAGGGTTATCGGCAAGTTCAAGGGGTTGACTACGATGAGACTTTCTCTCCGTGGCGAAGTTGAAGTCCGTCCGAATCATGTTAGCAATTGCCGCATACTATGATTATGAGATATGGCAAATGGGCGTCAAAAGCGGCATTCCTTAGCGGCTATCTTAAGGAAGAACTGTATATGATGCAGCGGAAGGTTTTATCGATCCTAAGAATGCTAACAAGGTATGCAAGCTCAGCGATCCATTTATGGGCTGGTGCAAGCATCTCGGAGTTGGAACATTCGCTTTGATGAGATGATCAAAGCGTTTGGGTTTATCTTGAGACTTATGGAGAAGCCTGCGTTTACAAGAAAGTGAGTGGGAGCTCTGTAGCATTTCTCATATTATATGTAGATGACATACTTTTGATGGGAAATGATATAGAACTTTTGGACAACATTAAGGCCTACTTGAATAAGTGTTTTTCAATGAAGGACCTTGGAGAAGCTGCTTACATATTAGGCATCAAGATCTATAGGGATAGATCGAGACGCCTCATAGGTCTTTCACAAAGCACATACCTTGATAAGATATTGAAGAAGTTCAATATGGATCAGTCAAGAAGGGTTCTTGCATGTATTGCAAGGTGTGAAATTGAGCTCGCCTCAATGTCCGACCATGACGAGAAGATATAGAAGAGATGAGTGTCATCCCTATGCCTCAGCCATAGGGTCTATTATGTATGCCATCTTGTGTATGCAGACCTGATGTAAACCTTGCCGTAAGTTTGGTAGGAAGGTACCAAAGTAATCCTGGCAAGGAACACTAGACAACGAGTCAAGAATATCTGAAGTACGAAAAGGACTAAGGACATGTTTCTCGTTTATGGAGGTGACGAAAGGCTGCGTCGTAAAGGAGTTACGTTCGGCGCTAAGCCCGACACAGATCTGGATGACTCTAAGTCACAAACCCGGATCGTGTATATGTTGAATGGTGGAGCGAGTAAGCTGGTGCAGCTGCAAGCGCGTCGTGGCGGGATCTACATGTGAGCGGAGTACATGGCAGCCTCGGAGGCAGCGCATGAAGCAATTTGGGTGAAGGTTCATCACCGACCTAGGAGTCATACCCAACAGCGTCGGGGCCGATCAAACTCTTCGTGACAACAACTGGAGCTATTGCACTTGCCAAGGCCAGGTTTCACAAGAAGACCGAGGCACATCAAGCGTCGCTTCAACTCCATTAGTGAAAATGTTCAAGATGGAGACATAGAAATTTGCAAAGTGCATACGGATCTGAATGTCACGAATCCGTTGACTAAACCCTCTTCCTTGAGCAAAACATGATCAACACCGAACTCTATGGGTGTTCGATTCATCACAATGTAACTAGATTATTGACTCTAGTGCAAGTGGGAACTGTTGGAAATATGCCCTAGAGGCAATAATAAAAGGATTATTATTATATTTCCTTGTTCATGATAATTGTCTTTTTATGCTATAATTGTATTATCAGGAAATCGTAATACTGCGTGTGAATACATAGACCACAACATGTCCCTAGTGAGCCTCTAGTTGACTAGCTCGTTGATCAGCGAGATAGTCATGGTTTCCTGACTATGGACATTGGATGTCATTGATAGCGAAATCACATCATTAGGAGAATGATGTGATGGACAAGACAATCCTAAGCATAGCACAAGATCCGTGTTTGTTTGCTAGAGCTTTTCCAATGTCAAGTATCTTTTCCTTAGACCATGAGATCGTGTAACTCCCGGATATCGTAGGAGTGCTTTGGGTGTACCAAAGCGTCTGGCGTAAGCTGGGTGACTATAAAGGTATACTACGGTATCTCCGAAGTATGCATTGGGTTGACGGATCGAGGCTCGGGATTTGTCACTCCGTATGACGGAGAGGTATCTCTGGGCCCTTTCGGTAATGCATCATCATAATGAGCTCAAAGTGACCAAGTGTTTGGTCACGGGATCATCATCCTGATGCGAGTAAAGTGACTTGCCATGTAGCAGATTGAGCGAGGTATTGGGATACCGATGATCGAATCTCGGGCAAATGTACATACCGATTGACAAAGGAATTGTATCGGGGTTGCTTGAATCCTCGACATCGTGGTTCATCCGATGAGATCATCGAGGAGCATGTGAGAGCCAACATGGGTATCCAGATCCGTTGTTGGTTATTGATCGGAGCCGTCTCGGTCATGTCTCGTGTCTCGAACCCGTAGGGTCTACACATAAGGTTCGGTGGCCTAAGGTTGTAGAGATATGAGTATGCAGCAAACCGAAAGTTGTTGAGTCCGGATGAGATCCGACATCACGAGTTTTGAATGGGCGGAGGTAAAGAACTATATATGGGAAGTCGAGTTTAGGCCATCGGGGAAAGTTTGGGGTCACGGTATTGTCTGGGGACCACGGAAGAATCCCGAGGGTCCACGAGTGGGGCCACCTATCGAAGGCCCCCATGGGCTGAAGTGGGAGGGAACCAGCCTGGTGGGCTGGTCGCCCCAGGCCCCTCTGCGCTGGGTTGGGAACCCTGGGGAAGGCGCCTCCACTGTGGGGCAAGCCTCCAGGGGCCCCTGCCCGGCCGCCCCCTAGGAGATCCCATCTCAGGCGGTGCCCCCCTTGGGGGCCTATATATAGTGGAGGGGAGGGCAGCCGCACCATGCCCAGCGCCTCCTCTCCCCACTCCAACACCTCCTCCTCCTCCAGTGAGAGCTTGGTGAAGCCTGCTGGAATCCTGCTGCATCCACCACCCACGTCGTCGTGCTCTGGATCTCCATCAACCTCTCCTTTCCCCTTGCTGGATAAAGAAGGAGGATACATCTTCCCAACCGTCGTGTGTTTAGCAGCGGAGGTGTGCGTCCGTTCGGCACTTCGGTCATCGGTGATTTGGATCACGGCAGTGCGACTCCCTCAATCCCGTTCTCTTGAGCGCTTCGCTCATGATCTCTGAAGGTATGTAGATGCACTCCTATCACTCGTTGCTAGATGAACTCATAGATAGATCTTGGTGAAACCGTAGGAAATTTTTATTTTCTGTAGCGTTCCCCAACAGCTATAGACTCGGGCTGGTTGTAATGGGAAGTATCATATACTAATATCATGCATATGATACTAGTGTATGACACCTCATCAAGTACTACCTCCCTAATGCATATACATATGATACTAGTATATGATACTATGCATTAGGAGGTACTTGATATAATATAGACTCGGGCTTTGGTTTGTAATGGGAAGTATCATATACTAATATCATACATATGATACTAGTGTAGTACCTCCTAATTCATAGTATCATATACTAGTATCATGTAGTACTTTATTTATTACCATGCATGACACATAGTAGTATAGCATTTATTATGATATAGTTTCATGATATGATACTCAACCCTCTTTTTCTTCATTTAATTTTATGTCACCTCATCAAATTGCCTAGTTGACATGCATGATACTAGCTATGATTACCATTACAACTAGCCTCAAAATTGTCTTTTCACCTAGGTACCACGCTCTTAGCACCGTTTCTTCCTTGGGTCACCAAACTAGTCTCTATCTTCTTGATTAACTTGCCATCAGGACTTTATGCCTATGTGGGCTTAGCTTTACCTAGCAGAACAAGTAATTACAATAGTGTTCTTTACATGGCATTTTGCATATGTGGAGGAGGAAGAGGCAAGGAAAAAGTGGAGAGTGGGCTCTCATGCAATAGCCAGCCTCTACTACTACATGGTGGAGCATTGGGAGGCGCACTGTATGGAGTGTGGTCGAGGGTCGGAGACTCACGCCGATGCGTGTGCAGCGATTAAAATGATAACAGAGTCAAATCACGGGGCCCACCTGTCCATGATAACTTCATTGTCAAATCACACAGCCCTCGTTTGCTGCAGCCTACTCCCTCGTCTTCTCGCGTCTCTATCGAGCCGACTAAGCGGAACCATCCCGCCGCCTACCGGGCGAGAAAAGCCCGCCCTCGACTTTTAAATAGTATCTGATATACTAAGTTTGTATCCATGGATTGCGCCAGCGCCATGGAGCAAAGCATCTAAGCAAGCGGTACACATGTCACGGAGTATACTGACCTATCGAGGACCCGATTCCAAGTCATCGAACTGGCGGTAACACCTCATATCACTGCGGCCTCACATGCGGTATTCCCAGGTGTCGCCTTACCATGGCCCGGGACCGTTTGCGCCTTTTGGCTCACGTATATGATAGTGTCGCTAGCATCCATATAACGAAGAACCGGGCCGACATGGCTGGTCGTGAACAAAGCGGCACTAACCCATGAGGGGACGGCATACATGAATCACATCGAGCATGTCGGTCATCAACGTATGAATCCGGGCTGTAGCCTTTGGGCTAACGAGGACTCGGTAACCCGGGCTGTAGCAGGCTAGGCAGGACTCGGATGTCACGCGTGACATTTCCCGGCAGCGAACGAACGAGGAGCGAAGTGAAACACATGCTTGCCGATCAAGTGTCCAAAGCAGTAGTCTTTGGGCTAGCGAGACTCCGGTGAACAGGGCTGTAGCGGACTACTATCGCTCGGGAAGCACTAGACTACATTTCCCCATATGAGAGGCTGCCAGGATAAACAACTATATTGTCGGATCCCACACGTACCAAGCATTTCAAACATACACACAATATGCTCAATATGTGTAAATACAACATGGCATCACAACATAACTCTCGACTCAAATATTTATTCATTAGGCTCAGGAGGCGAGATAACCTAAGCGTGGGTCTCATGACCCAACAATCGAAACATACAAGTCAAAGCACAGCGGAAGCTTAACATGTCGAGTCTGAGACAGTCTACAAATGAAAAAAGAGGCTGTGAAGCCTGACTATCTACAGATCTGCCGAGGGCACAAGATCGTGTGAGGTAACAAGCTAAGCATCGAAGTCAAGCGGAACTACTAAGCGAGGCTAGCATCTCTCTGCAAAACATAAAATAAGCAAGCGTGAGTACAAATGTACTTAAGACTTATCATGAACTAACTACATATGCATCATTATCAACAAAGGGGTGGTGGAGTTTGGCTGCAACAAACCAGCTTTGACTCGGTAGCTATCTGAACTCATTTGCAAGTAACTGTTTTGAGGTGGCGCACTGCGAGTCATATTCAACCATATCAATACACCACTATGGACCCGCTATCGTCTCCCTATGAAGCGCCATCCATAGCACTCACGCTTATCTTGCGCATTTTAAGTATCCACTTTCACTTGTCTATGAACTGATATAGGCAACAGAAGTCCTTTTCATGGCGGACACGGCTATTGAATAGATCATATTAACCCTGCGGTGTACTTCTTCACCTGCGCTCTCACCACTTACGCCGTTTACCGACATGTACTCGGCAACCTTCAGCGGAAGCCCGAGGTGTCGGCCCGGCCTACCTAAACACTCAAGTCCCTAGTCGAGTTTATCGCCTATTGGGTTCCATCCATGAGGAGTCCTTCGAGGTTTTCACTAATGGCCCCGAGCGATGTGTGCAGGAGGTTCCCGAGACACCAAGCAGGCGAATCGGTACACAGACCCCGGTGTATCTACGCATCATAGCCCACCCCTAGGGTCAGCGCTCATACGACCTCCAACACATATCCTACAAACACGGAAACTAGTTGCAACTCTGGGCAGAGGAGGACAAGGGTGGTTAAGAAGCAGAGTCATTAAGGATCCCAATGTGTGGTAATGCTTTGTTCATGGATCACAAACACAGAACTCAGTTCGAGGGCGGTTTCAATGAGACAACCCACCATGTACTCCGACATGGCCTCTCACGCTACCTTTACCAACCGTCGTGTTCACACACTTAGCTCACACTGAGGACATGTTCACACCTCCGATTCATCCCGATGAATCAGACTGACTCAACTCTAAGCGTGCAGGCATGACAAACAAACATGAATGAGTAGGCACAACATGGCTCAAGCAACTCCTACTCATGCTAGTGGGTTTCATCTAATTCTGTGGAATGACGAGGTCATCACAGAGAGGATAAAGGGTTCAGCTACGCGACAAGTGCTGAGATGAATCGTTGTTGTCCTAATGCGATAAAACGGGAAGCGAGAGTGGGATTATATCGGTATGAACAAG
This sequence comes from Aegilops longissima, assembly GCA_021605205.1. Lineage (NCBI taxonomy): Eukaryota > Viridiplantae > Streptophyta > Magnoliopsida > Poales > Poaceae > Aegilops > Aegilops longissima. The sequence continues at coordinate 15,020 of JAHIAM010001477.1, forward strand.
TGGGTTTTGCTTGCTGGCACCGAAGATAATATAGTTCTTCATCGGTGTCATCGAACTCATCGTCGAAACCACGTCTACGAGAGGGACAAACACGGCAACTGAGAAGAACACAATCAATGCAATGCACATTCACATGAATGACATGTCATGTTAGTCTGAATTCACCTAATGCAATATCTAGCCAAGTTAATTGAAGTGGAACTCGAACAAGAATAAATTCCAACTCAAATGTTATTTCATAAATTGCCCTAATCATCATTTGTCCTATTCAGTGAGGTTAACTTGTTCAAACATGCATGATCATGGCATAAACAGATTCTTCATATTTTTTGATCATTTTCATATATAACTTATCTTATTTAGATTCTGATTTGAATTTCTATGAATTTTAGAAGTGTTGGGCATTTTACGGAATTTCCTGATTAGTTTTAAACGAGAAAATGATTAATGACATCGACATTGTGTCACTCTGCGTCGGCGGAGTAAGCCGAGTTGACCAGGTCAGCTCCATTGATGGGACCAGCGTGTCATTGACCGAGGACTAAACCACGGTCAAAACTAGCGCTGACTAGGGTTTGACCCTGTAGTGGAGCCAGCTATGTCGATGTCTGTTAGTGTGCTAATTGGGATTAGCGCTAATAGCTCCGTCGGCGTCGCGGATTAAGCGCCAGCGTGACCACATCTCGCGTCGGAGGCTCGCGGAGTTGCTCGAGCTCGCGCTTCGGAGGACCATTTCGTGCCGATTTGCGGCTACAGGAGAGGCGGTGGGGCGCATCCGATGGTGGTGGCAGAGATGGGCTGGGCTGCGGAGCTCAGCGGAACCTTGCATGTGCCGGGCTGCCGAGCTCGAACTGGCGATGCAGCAGCTGCGAGTCTTGTTTGGGGATATGCTGAAGGTGGCGTTGGTTTCTGCAGAGCTCTTGAGCATGGTGACCTGTGGTGTGTGAGCTGCGGTGGCTCAGACCTGGCGGTGAGGAACCACTGGCGTCGAGTTTGGTCTTCTTGAATCAGCATCTGGTGAGAATAGGCCGCAAGGGTGAGGGAAGGTGACCAGGAGCTCCTGGCGCGTCGATGGAGTGCTCGACAGCTCGGGGAAGCGTCGAGTCGATGGGGCGGCGGTGGTGATCTCCGGTGACCGTCGGTGATGATGCGATGATGGCGGCGCGTTGGGACTCTTCGGTCGCGTGAGACAGGGGAAGGGTAAGGCCTTAATGGAGCTTCGGGAATAGCGTTAGGGGGCGAGTGATGGCTGGTGGCTGCGGTGTTTGTGTTCGGCTCTCCGGCTCGTTCAGGCGGCCCGTGGAAGAAAAGCGAGAGGAAGGCGCTCGAGGAGAGGGCGAGAGAGTGCGGGGGGTCCACAGGGGAGTGTGTGGCGCTCGGTGGAGCGTCCAGGCCCTTAGCGGCAAGCGAGGAGCTGGCGGAGCAGCGGTGACCACCAGCGCCCCTGCTCCTCTTGGCGAGAGGTGGAGCCGGCAGGGAGGAGGCGGTGGTGGGTGGGCGGGCCAGTGGAGGAGCTTGGCCGGGTGGGGCGCCAGGTAGATTATTCGGCCAGGTAGGTTTCTCTCTCTCCTTTTCTAATTATTTCAGTTTTCTATTATTATGTAAATTTCAGGGCTTTATTAAAATACCTATACTTTCAAAAATCATGAGACTGTTTGTGGCCACTATTTGGATTATTTCCAATAACCAAATTTCAGTTCATGAATATTTGGACATTTAATATAATATATAAAATTTAAATGCCCAAATGCAAATAAGGTATGATTTAAATCGAGCCCAATATGTCATGGAAAAATGTAAATCACCTCTCAGTTCTTTGTTTCCGGCATTTTTTCAAGAATGATGAACATTTTGGAAGTCATTTGGATTCTTTGAAATATTTTGGTTGAACCTAGTGAATTCCTTTAATGCTAGGGTTTAGGCAATCCCCATTTCAAGTTTCTTAGAAATTTAAACATGATGACATGATGAGCAAGCAAAAGTCAAGCAAGGGCTGATGCAGGGCTGTGACAGCTCACCCCACTAAACAAGAATCTCGTCGAGATTCAAGGCGTGAGTAGAAGTCAAAGGGGTCACAAGCTAACACGATCTTCACGATCCATTGTCCTTCTCAAGATGTTGATTCATTGCTTCATATTGATCTTGGCGTCTTTGCTTTAGGAACTTCATCCAACAGCGGCGACAAAGAGGAACTCTGCGAGGAATCGATCTTCTTAAAGATCGAGCAACTTAGGATCACTCATCAAGCGAGACATTGAAACATCTCTCGAGCTGCGACACGGAACACATCGAGAGGATGGAAGAACAAGCAGCGGGGTTTGATTGGTGGGCAACAATTCCACGCTTAGAAGGATGGTGGATGGTGTCAAGGTGGCGAAGAAATAATTGCGAGGATTCCGTAGCGGGCACCTTGGGAAAAGTGGCGCAAAGAACTATTCCCTTAAGTGGCAAAAAAATTACTTTTGATCCATAGATCGTTGGAACTCTTTAGACCAGCCTAAGGCAATCACAATCGATCATTAGAAGGAGTTGAAAGAATGACATACTCGGACTAGAATGGATGATGTGGACTACCTTGTTGAAGACAACACAATGGATGATTTTACTTATCATTGAAATGGATGGGACCCATGGTAAGTCCACTTTTGAGGATGATCCTAGACAAAATTCTGAGGAGGGCAGCCCATTGAGATTGGCACAATGGGGTGCAAGTGGAACAAAATGCAAATGTCGGAAATGTTCCAACCATCATATCTGCGAGATTGAGATCTGGTTAGAAGCAGGATCTGCAGACTCACATGTGCGAAAAGAAAAGTTACAACACAAATCGGCGAGATGGAGTTGCGAGATTCTCGAGAATGAACCACGATAGCAAGCTCCAAAACATGAGCTGGTTACTACACACATGTGAACATGCTGTCTCGGACAAGCATGACCACATAGTATAATCGTATGATAAAACACTACCAAGTTGGTGGGAACCATCTTGAGGATATTGGAATCTTGTGCATGAACTAGTATTACATACGACAACTCCTTTTCCTCGAACAAACCAATCAGTGGCTTGGTGTGCTAGGAACACATATGGAGTGGGCGGCCAACCTATCAAACCATAGGGCACTTGCGTGCATGACTAACTTGGGGCGATTCGGAGGAAACAAAACAAACCTTTCTCAAATTCATGGCAACTTACACCTAAAGCACATGAATTGAGAGTCACTTCTTCCATCAAGCATAGGCTTCATGAGCAGGACACGAAGGCATTGCTTACAAGTTCCCAACACTAGGTTGATGTTCAACATGACTCATGGGGAGACAAAATCTGCTGATGGGCTCAACAACAACTCATCGAATTTCCATATCCTTTGGACTTCCACCATCATGTGAACACGGTGATAGTCTTGGTCGGACCAAAAGATGTAATGGTGTATGATCGAGGGGATCAACCACGAGTAAGACAACATTACGAGCATCGTTAGTCTTGATTTGATTTGACGATAGCCACACTCAAATCAAAGGATTGATAAGACAATAGGTCCGACAACTGATCCAGAGGACCAATCGATGAAGATATCATCTTTCTTCCTTTACACACTACACAGAATATCCCTTTGGAGCGAACTAAGTTAGGCAAGCTTTTATCTTCCAACTCTCCAAGTTGTTGTCTAGCTTAACCAACTAGCTCGAGGATATCAACACAGATTCTTGGAGAAAGGTGGTTCAAGAAACCAACTTGATCGAGCTCAACATAGCATTAGAAACAACCGGTAACACTTCCAAGAAGATATTTGGAAAGTCACGAACCACCGGTTATGTTACTAAGCTCGAGAACAATCTTCTTGTTGAGGGCAAGGCGATATGATCAAAAGTGAGGATTGACACAATCCTAACTCATAGATCGAAGAGGGCACGAGAACTAAGGACTAGGTAGCGATTAATCTTAGGATGATGATTCAATAACCAACACGCTAAGAATGAGAATATTGTCCATTTACTACCAAACAGCGAGGTTGCTAGGATATCGATTCCACACACCACAATTCACAAATCGGCATTCCGGTTGCGACAACACGGAACCGAGGAATGAGCGATGATGGCGAAAATATTACTGCATCAAGAATTCCTAAGAGGTTGTGCAATTCCATGACATTCTTGACATAAGATGGTAACACTCAGGTGGAGCAGACTCAAAAGCTGGGTTGGCATTTTGATCTGCGGAATACAACTACTTTGACCCAATCCAGGATATGGATGAAGATCTTGGGTTTGTTTCTCAAGTCATTCGAGAACAGAATGAAGCAGCGGACCACAAAGTAATAGGCATCGATAAGCGAATGCCGCGCATACCCTTGACTATCAATTGTGGTGAGGTCGAGAATACAACTAAGGAGGAACAACTCGAGGAGCATATAACTTTCACGAGTTGTGGAGGCATGGATTAGTATATCAGCAAAGCTCAACATTTCTCCCGGATAACCCATGCGAGAGAAGGTAGAATTTGGCGAGTCACAATTATGAATGGAGAACTCTTCAAGAGTACTCAGTTGCGATCTTTAGGCTCAAAGGAACTTCTGCCATAACTAGTTCATGGTATGTGGAAGAATGAGATACCATGGACCTCGAGGACTATCATAAAGGTTACTAATATCCTAAAGGAACTAGCAAATACTAACAACATGAGGTAGGTGAATCTGGGTTCAAGAACCGAGGAATAGAATACCCTCTTGACTAATAACATCACAGGGATGCTTTCAAGAATAATGGCCAAAATCATCACACGGCGATACAAAGCATTGCTAAATTGCTAGGTGACTTCCTAAACACCTAGGGTCATAATAATAGTTCCAACATATATGTCAAGGCAATAAATTACCTCAGCAGCTTTTGATTGTGTGCTTATTCTAACCAAAAAGGACATCGGGAGCAGAAGGAAAGGATTTGCAAATGCATCGGACTATTTAGAGACACAGGATGACTCGGACAGCATACTTGGCTGTAAATGCTCAAAATGATTTGAGACATCACTGCAAAAATGGTGGCATAACCACTCAACATCACAATATCAAGGTTCATGATCATCAGGTTATCATCTGAAATAGTAGGAAGCTGAGCGGGGCTTAAAACCAACAATCTTAAAGGTCTATGGATTAGTAACACGTCAACACGATAGATAGATGAAAGCCTAGTTCTTAAACCCGTAGAAGAAGAGGTTGAATCGGATCGAAGGCCATGAGGTATAAGGAGTAAAAGAGCCTTCGTTTCCTTCCACAATCAATTCCCTTACATAACTAAAGCATTTCTAGACACAACTTGACCAGTTTGGCTTGGTAATCTCTGACGATCAGTGGGGCTCATGATACCAGCGCTGTCGGGACCCGATTCCAAGTGACATCGACCTGGCGGTAACACCTCATATCACTTTGCGGCCTCACGCACGGTATTCCCACGATTGTCGCCTTACCATGGCCGGGACCGTTTAGCCTTTTGGCTCCGTATATGGTAGTGTCGCTAGCATCCATATAATGGAGAGAACCGGGCCGACATGGCTACTCGTGAACCCAAAGTGGCACTAACCCATGGGGACAGGCATACATGAATCACGCTCGAGCATCGGTCATCAGCGTATGAATCCGGGCTGTATATGGGCTATGAGGACTCACTAACCGGGCTGTGCGAGGCTAAGCGAGGACTCGGATGTCACCGTGACATTTCCCGAAGAAGAACAGAGCGAAATGAAACACATGCGGCGGTCAAGTGTCCAGCAGTAGTGCTGGGCTAGCATGGACTCGGTGAACCGAGGTATGGGCGGACTACTATCGCTCAGGGAAGCACTAGACTACATTTCCCCATGAGAGGCTGCCAAGGATAAACAACTAGATTGTCGGATCCCACACAAGCATTTCAAACATACACACAATATGCTCAATATGTGTAAATACAACATGGCATCACAACATAACTCTGACTCAAATATTTATTCATTAGGATCCGAGGCGAGATATTACAAACATGGGTCTCATGACCCAACAATCAGAAACATACAAGTCAAAGCACAAGCGGAAGCTTAACATGTCTGATCTGGGACATCTACAAATGAAAAAGCTGTGAACTGACTATCTACGAGATCTGCGAGGCACAAGATCGTGTGGGAGGTAACAAGCTAAGCGTCGAAGTCAAGCAGAACTACTAGCGAGGCTAGCGTCTCTCTACAAAACATAAAATAAGCAAGCGTGAGTACAAATGTACTCAGCAAGACTACATCAGAACTAACTACATATGCATCATTATCAACAAAGGGTGGTGGAGTTTGGCTGCGCAAGCCAGCTTTGACTCGGTGGCTATCTGAACTAAGACTGCAAGTAACTCTTTTGAGGTGGCGCTGCGAGTCCACATATTCACCATATCAATACACCACTATGGACCCGCTCCGTCTCCTACGAGCGCCATCCATAGCACTCACGCTTATCTTGCGCATTTTAGAGTATCCACTTTCACTTGTCTATGAAGTGATATAGGCAACGAAGTCCTTTTCATGAGCGGCTATTGAATAGATCATATTAACCCTCGGTGTACTTCTTCACGCTCACACACCACTTACCGCGTTTACGACATGTACTCGGCAACCTTCAAGCGGAAGCCCAGCAGTGTCGGCCGCGGCCTACCTAAACACTCAAGTCCCTAGTCCGGGTTTATCGCCTATTCGGGTTCCATCTGCAGAAAGTCCGGCGAGGTTTCCACTAGCGGCCCCGAGCGATGTGTGCAGGGTTCGAGACACCAAGCAGGCGAATCAGATGCACGCGGACCACGGTGTATCTACATCATAGCCCACCCCTAGGGTCAAGCCTTCATACTGACCTCCAACACATATCCTACAAACACGAAACTAGTTGCAACTCTGGGCCGGAGGACAAGGGTGGTTAAGAAGTCGAGAGTCAATTAAGGATCCCAATGTGTGGTAGTAAGCTGTTCATGGATCACAAACACGAGAACTCAGTTCACGAGGGCGGTTTCAATGAGACAACCCACCATGTACTCCTACATGGCCTCTCACTTCTACCTTTACCAAATCATGTTCACATAGCTCACACACAGTAGGACATGTTCACACCTTGATTCATCCCGATGAATCGGACTGACTCAACTCTAGCGATAGCGGCATGACAAACAAACATGAATGAGTAGGCACAACATGGCTCAAACTCCTACTCATGCTAGTCGGTTTCATCTAATTCTTGTGGAATGGCGAGTCATCACGAGAGGATAAAGGGTTCAGCTACATAGCAAGTAACAGATGAATCGTTGTTGTCCTAATCAGATAAAAGAACAAGAAGCGAGTGAGTGGGATTATGTCGGTATGAACAAGGGGTTTTTCTTGCTGGCACTTACGAAGATAATATAGTTCTTCATCGGTGTCATCGAACTCATCGTCGAAACCACGTCTATCGAGAGGGACAAAACAAGCTTAAGCTGAGAAAGAACATAATCAATGCAATGCACATTCACATGAATGACATGTCATGTTAAAGTCTGAATTCACCTAATGCAATATCTAGCCGATTAATTGAAGTGGAACTCGAACAAGAATAAATTCCAACTCAAATGTTATTTCATAAATTGCCTAATCATCATTTGTCCTATTCGTTGAGGGTTAACTTGTTCAAACATGCATGATCATGGCATAAACAGATTCTTCATATTTTTGATCATTTTCATATATAACTTATCTTATTTGGAATTACGGTTGAATTTCTATGAATTTTAGAAGTGTTGGGCATTTTACGGAATTTCTGATTAGTTTTAAGCGAGAAAATGATTAATGACATCAGCATTGTGTCACTCACTGCGTCGTGAGTCACCCGAGATTGACGAGTCAACTCGGGTGATGGGACCAGCGTGTCATTGACCGGACTAAACCACGGTCAAAACTAATGCGTGGGGTTTGACCCTGTGGTGAACCCGCTGCCCGTGTCTATTAGTGTGCTAATTGGGGATTAGCGCTAATGGCAATGCCCGTCAGCGTCGCCCGGATTAAGCGCGGCGACCACATCTGCGGCGGAGGCTCGCGCGGAGTTGCTCAGGCTCGCTCACGGAGGACCATTTACGTGCATGGTTTTGCGGCTTCTGAGATGGCGGTGGGCGCATCGGTGGTAGTGGCGAGATGGAGGCTGGGGGCGGCGGGCTCTGAAACCTTGCTCATGGCTGAGGCTCAGAGCTCGGGCTCTGGCGTAGTATGGCTCTTGTTCTTGTTGGGAAATAAGCTGAAGGTGGCGTTGGTTTCCTGCGGGCTGCTGAAAGCATGGTGTGACCTTGTGAGTGCGAACTGCGGTGGCTCGGACCACGGCGGTGAGGAACCACGCCGGCGTCGAGTTCAGTCTTCTTGAATCAGCGTCTGGTGAGAATAGGCCCGCGAGGTGAGGAAGGTGGCGGGAGCTCTGGCGCGTCGATGGAGTGCTCGACAGCTCGGGGAAGGCGTCGAAAGTCGATGGAAGCTGACGGTGGTGATCTCCGGTGACCGTCGGTGATGAGCGGCGATGGCGGCAGCGTTAGGACTCTTCGGTCGCGTGAAGACGGCAGGGAGGGCGAAGCTGACAACGCGGCAGCTCGGGGGCCGGCGTTAGGGGAAGCGAGTGATGGCTGGTGGCTGCGGTGTTTCTGGCGGCGCTCCGGCTCGTCGGTGGCCCGTGGAAAAAAGCGGAGGAGGAAGGCGCTCGAGGAGGAGAGGTGGGGTGCAGGGGTCGAAGTCGCGTGGCGCTCGGTGGAAGCGTCGGGCCCTTAGCGGCAAGCAGGAGGCTGGCGAGCACCTTGGCGACCCACGCCCTGCTCCTCTTGGCGGGGAGGTAGGCAGCCAGGAGGAGGCGGTGGTGGGCTGGGCGGGCAGGTGGTGCGCCGAGTGAAAGTTTGGGCGAGGTAGGTTTCCCTCTCTCCTTTTCTTATTATTTCAGTTTTCTATTATTACTGTAAATTTCAGGGCTTTATTAAAAATACCTATGCACTTTCAAAAACCATGAGGCTGTTTGTGGCCACTATTTGGATTATTTCCAATAACAAATTTCAGTTCATGAATATTTGGACATTTAATATAATATATAAAATTTAAATGCCCAAATGCAAATAAGGTATGATTTAAGTCCAGGCCAATATGTCATGGAAAAATGTCGTCACCTCTGGTTTTGTTTCCGGCATTTTTCAAGAATGATGAACATTTTTGGAAGTCATTTGGATTCTTTGGAAATATTTTGGTTGAACCTAGTAGATTCCTTTAATGCTAGGGTTTAGGCAATCCCCATTTCAAGTTTCTTAGAAATTTAAACATGATGACATGATGAGCAAACAAAAGTCAAGCAAGAGGCTGATCAGTGGGCTGTGACAAACACGCATATTGCGTTCGTCGCACCCAGACGATCGATCGATCAGCACGCTGCTCTGAATGGATGAAAAGCGTGTCATATTGCGTTCGCACACACATGTGGGAATGACAATTGAGAACCGACCATGAGCACACTCGGCCCATAAGTTGGGTGACTTAATAGAAGAGAGGCGGTGATAGTACTAGAAAAGTGTTGTACTACGTTGGTGCACCGGGCGATCCTGCAAGACACGGAAGATCAGTTCGTCCATGCATGTGACCAGACTCCAACGAACCTGCTGGATTGGCTATCGTCTACATATCTTGCGGCTGTGTTGTACATGGCTGTAGTTGTGGTGAAACCTAAAAAGGTTTCTTGTCATCTCGCAAAATTATGTGTCATGTGCTTGGATCCTGCGAGGGTTAAACAGCGACAAGCTGAGTTGGGCTAGTCATTGGGGCACATGCACGAACAGTGACTACTCGGCTGCCATCTAGGTCAAGCCCGGCTATATTAGTGGGACATCTATCAGCGGACCCCTTTTCTCTGAGTTTATCTTTAATTTGAGCTTTGTTCCTCGTCTAGTTTGTCCATGAGTTCATGTTGTCTCCTTTGGGCAGTGAGGTTATGATTTCTTGTCATGTGGCATTTTACGTGTTATATGTTATAATCAAATCGCTTGAGATCAAAATGGCGACAAGCTGCGCCTCCGGACCACGTGCATGCAAGACTTCTTGACGGTCATTGAGAGTCAAGCCCGGCTCCGTGACAAGAAGAAAACTAAGTACTACTCCACTATATAGGCGGGACCCCGCTTGCTTGCTAGTGTTGCTCTCTTCACCCGTCTCGGCCTCTCAGATCTAAACACAGCGGTGGCCACACTCTCTCTCTCTCTCTCTCTACTGCTCATCGCTGGTCACCAGATCGGCCGGATCCTCTCCGCCCGGGAAGGTGAGAAGGTGCAATGTTCACCTGATGCGTCCTCGGCGTGGCTCTTACCCTGCTTGTTAGGGCGTCCCGATCAGCCTGCCTTGTCGTTCTCTCCCAAGCACCCGCTGCCGAGGGAGACCTCCGACCTCTTCTTCCTCGCTGCCGTAGTGTGGGCAGATCCGGCCTCCGCCGCCCACCTAGCGACATCCGGCGACCATCGGTATAACTTCCTTCAAAACCAGCCTTGCTCTACTTCGAGCTCGGCGTCGCTGCATTTGTAACTTTTACTATTTCTCAGGCCCCCTCGTAGATAGGATCAATCGGCTGTTCGAAAACCACCTAATTTTTTTACGTTTAAGAGGTAAAACTAGTTCATGCACTCGAATCTAGTACTACTTGGTTCAAAACAAGGAAGAAAGGGGTTAAGGGGTGGGGGTGGGGAGGATTTGTTACACTGAATCTAGGACTTGGTCGAGAGAGGAAATAATGGGCGAAAAAGTAGCGAGGCTGGCTATCAAGCTGGTCTCTAGGTCTAATAGGAAATAAAGGAAAGCAGATTACAAACTCAATATAAACCCGATCTATTGGTTGAAAAAGGAAAGAAAGTGGGGAGTGGGGGACAAGTCAAGTGAGTAAGTCCAGCACTAGATTTACTAGCCTCACACAGTATAAGGTGGCTATCCGAACAAAAATGGGACCAACCAGGATATCCTGTTACGATGTTTGTTGCCCGAGCCACTCTTATGTAATACCTTTGGTAAAAATGTAGCGATCGCCTTGTTAAAAATGTAAGGACACGTTAAACCACTGTTGTTTTCAATGTAATGCCTCCGATAATATGAATCAATGGCACTTCTTTACATGTCTGCTAAAATTTCCCATTAAGATAAGTTGGTTCTTTTCGTTGGAAATGCAAGCTGTCTGGTCACCCTACTCTCCGTGCTCAAAGTAATGTAAATATTTACGGTTGTCATAGTTAATCCTGATGCCCACACTAATATCTAGCAATGCCTTTGCTTTGAAATTGCTACTATCCTTATAGGATTGCCATTCCAGATAAGGAACATGCTTCTTTTCATTTGATGCATGTTTCATCACTTGATACTTATTAGTCACCCTCCTTTCCACCTTTTTTGTGCAAGCGAGAGATATACATTTCACGCTCGATCTTAGTTGAACTTCACAAATGATATCAAATTATAGTTGAGCATTCAGGAGCTTCACAACCAACCTTGATGTTGCTCAATTTTATTGCAACTAATGAAGAAGAAGCTTTGTGGGTTTTCGTTTCACGATGGAAATGGACAGGGGCTGAAGCCCTTTTTCTTAAAAAAATTGAAGCTGCTAGCTCACGGGACATTGCTTCATTTTAGGTGAACTGCACAAAAGGTCCCATGAATTGAATCATCCATGTTGGTGACTTAAAGAGCCGACTTGACATCCGGTCTAACACCACCGGCCTCCATCCTTCGGCGCATGGTACACTCGTTTGCCACCTGCTCGACCCTAGTGTCCTTGATAAAAGCGAAATAATAATACGATTAAAATAGGCGAGTGTCATCTCTATCATTTCATTTCCAATGTAGATAAAGAAAGTTCTTCTCTTTGTTAAAGTATGTTTCATCAACTAGTCCCATTGTTAATGTTTAAGCGTTTACGCAAACTGGGGTGCTTAATTTTAGTTATATGTACAAAAATAGAGATTTGAATGTCTCAAGGCACCTCCTTGTACTACTGCTGCTACACTGATGTTCATCACTAGCAGGAAAGGTGTGTCACAGGAGACTTGGGGCGATGTCGATATGAGGTCATGAGGGCCATCTAGCCCTATGCAGCATGGCATACTATGATACTATCGCAATATTTTCTTCTATTTATTTAGTGTGTTTCATCAACTAGTGCCACTATAATGTAATCATGCTTTTCATTATACGTACCAAACAGGAGTTGTTAGCTGCATTTTGGTGGAACTGCACAAATGTCGTGAAAGGAACGGCATATATGCAGAGTGCGAGGTGTAAGTAAAATTACGACACCAACCATGCTGCATGCGCATTGGCATCCACCACAACCAGGTGGGATGTGTGGCACTCTCTGTGGACGGATCTTTCTCGACAACAAATCCTCTAACCAAATACTAGTAGCTTATATTGGCAGTTTTCTGGGGTACTCTTTTGAAAAAAGCACCAATCTATTTTTGTTTATTTGTACCTTTTGTGTCACAACTTTGACCCAAAGGTCGAGCTATTTTAGGATGATTGGCGTAGTACTGGAGACTGATTGTAAGCATGATTTTCATTAGCTGTCACGCTGATTGTAAGCATGAGCGGTGGAAGATTAGGTTAGTCATGACTTACCTTAAACCCTACGCCGCCGTTGAAGCGAGGCGAAACATCGTGAGGAACCGTGGGAAGCGTCGGGAAGCGGCGTGCGCCATCCGATCTCCTCTTGCGGTGGGAGAACGAATACTCCTGTGGCTCCGGTGGCTCACGCACCCTCACGAATGGCACACCATACTCGATCGATTCGTTATCCTCTGGGTGCTCGACCTTCACTGTCGCCCACCACCTCCTTTGTTGTTGCCTCGGCGAATCTGCTCCTCCGCCCATAGGAGATACTCGATGAACTTCGGAGGACTGCTGCAGGTGTGGCGCCGAGGGTAGTATGTACATCGCCGCCCATCGCGCACGCCGTCTCGCTCTTTACATACATTGCCACATAGCCCTTTACCGTCCTCGAAATCTCACTCATTGTCAAACCAACTAAGGATCTCCTTCAACCTGGCTAACTTTGCACAGTAGCATGGTGATCTGCTTTGATTATTGTTGCATCCTCTCCATAGATGTCGTTTTGAGTGGTCGGTGCTAGCTTTGGAAGATGGGAGGAGGCGGTGGTCTTACAATAGAGAGAGGAGAGGAGAGGAGGTGGTTTTGGAATGGAGATGATGGAGAGGAGGAGGTGATTTTACAATGGATAGAAGATCGAGGAGAGAGGCGAGGCGGTGGATTTGGAATGGAGATAATGGAGAGGAGAGGAGGTGGTTTTGCAATGGAGAAGATCGAAGAGAAGGAGGCGAGGCGGTGGTTTTGGAATGGAGATGATGGAGAGGAGAGGAGGTGGTTTTCAATGGAGAGAAGATCGAGAAGAGGAAAAGGCGAGGCGGTGGTTTTGGAATGGAGATGATGGAGGAGGTGGTTTTGCAATGGAGAAGAGAGGAAGGGCGTGCTGCAGCGATTCAGGATTAGCGCGAAGCCCTGCAGCGCTGATGACGGATGAAAATCAAAATCAATTTACCCTTCAATTAAGAAAGCAACCCCCATTAACTAGTCTCCCTTTTATTACAGGTCATAATTGACCATGATTTTCGCACATAAAATATATATTATCGTTGCAAAAATAATATAATTTGAAAGTACATTCGAATCTGAACCAAGCGATACAATTGTTGGTGACATGCATTCACATTTGCTTGTCACATGCTGATGCGTAGTCAAACTTTGACCAAAATCGCTAAACAACAAAAATTTACTTCCAAGACCAGCGCCGCTCTTCCGCTCTTCTCTGTTCAATCTAAATCCACGCCTTGCTCCTCTCTGTTCAATCTAAATCCAGCGCCGCTCCTCTCTCTTCCATTTCAAAACCGGCCCCTTCTCTCCTGTTCGGTCCAAAACTAGCGTCGCTCCTCTCGTTCTAATCCAAAACCAGCGCCGCTCTTCTCCTCTTCCATTCAAAAACCACCGCCCGACTGAAGGTGCTGTGGAGAAATGAATCGATGGAGAGTACAACCGATATGTGAGGATACATGGCGACGACTGTGAAGCTAGCTAGGATGTTGGAGATCAGTCTTGGTTTGACAACAAGGACCAACTAAGCGGCGACATCCATGGCCAAATATCTGCGAGGCGAAAAGGCGTGATACTCCGGAAGAGTCGCGCGGAGTACATAGAAGCTGCTCCTCCGGGCCATGGAGCAAACAGATTCACGAATCCGATCGTGAGGGCGGTGGTGAGATGTCGATCCCGGATGGAGCATCCACGAGATTGAAGGATCGAGCATCTGAGTGCCGTTTGTGAGGTGTCCTGCGAGCAAGCGGTGGAGTCTTCGTCGACCAAACCCAAGCTGCAAGAGGAAAGCAGTTGGAGCAGCAATCGCTTCCATCATCTCCCTTGCCGTTCACGCCGTCTCACGAGGCGGTTGTCTGCCGCCGAGGAATAGGAAGGGACTACCCCCCAGCCCAATAGTCGGACGGGTTGTGAATTGTCGGGGAGGAGCTTAGGGTTGTGATGTTGCGGGTTGTGAATTGTGTTTTGTGTTGTGTATTGAGAGAGTACTTTCAGATATGAATGTCTTTTGAATTTCAGATTTGCGATATTGAGCATATGAAGAATTTTATGAATTCTAGAGATCTATTTTAGCACTTAAAAATGTAGTTTCATAGGAGTATAAAAGTGCAGAGCGAGAAAAGCGCAAGTTTCAGTTTCAGATAAGAAATTGCAACTTTTCGGGCGGAGCATTTATATTAACGGCCTTTTCAAACAGGGTTAACATCATGTTGGAATATTTATTAAGTGGTGAAAATGGAACTACCAGCCAGTTAACATCATGCTGATCAACATTCATGCATAGCACATCTTCATATGATGCCTGATCAAAATGCCACACAATGTTGAGTGTCACGAAACCACCGAAGAGAAGCGAGGCGGAGTTTTGGCAAGTGTTGGGCGTGGTTTTGGGTTGCCCGTCTAGGCTTTCATTTTAACATCGCAGCCCACGACCTAGGATGGGAGGGCATGTTTGTATTTTCTTAGGGCAAGTCATGTATCAACGGCCTATGGACCTCCATCCGAGGTTTTATTTTTGCCCAATTTATGTATATTTTTTGAAAAAAAGCATGATCATTCTATTTTCCTATATAAGAATAGGAGCATGGGTACAACTTATGTTTCCTTTTAACTATATTATATATATTTAAATTATTTTATAT